>PVJA010002282.1:0-109380 GCA_004027025.1 Myocastor coypus | reverse complement strand
TTTTTTTTTTTTTTTTTTTTTTTTTTTTTTTTTTTTTTTTAACCAAAAGAAAAGCCACACAAAAGCAGCTGTTGTTTTCAGGCTGTCGTTTTCCATACTGCTTCTGAGTAATATGTTGCCGTACACAAGGACATAATGTAACACTCTTACTTTTAAAGAAAATTTATTTTCCACCTCTCTAGTCCTGTCTTCCCAAGGAAGTCGTTAAGCCTGACAAATGCTACGTAGTCTTTAGGCTTCCTGTGAAAGGCCAACTTGGGGTGGAGAGTTCTGGACAAAAAGATGTAGATCAGAAGAAATTCGGGGAACATGGCGAGCACTCATGCTGTGCTCAGAAGGTGCCGGAGAGCCCTTTGCTGTGGGCCTAGGAGTCTTGTGCCTTTTCCTCCGCATTTCCCTGAAATTTCTGAGGGAGGAGAAATGGGCCAGGTGCTGTAGAGATCTCTCCTGGAGTTTCAAAAGGGGCAGCTTTACTATAAATGCTCTACTTCCTCTGAAAAGTATTTCATAAGGTATGAAGAGAGGTTATATTTATTAGGGAGATTTTTGGAAAGAGAAGCACAGGTTTCTAAAACTAAGAACAAGTCCCCTCTGCGCCCCTTCCCCACCCCGCCCCGTTGCACGTTCTCAAGTGCGCGGGGTGCTACAGGAAGATCCTGGTGTCATTGGTGCTGCATGTGTCAGGATGGCGACAGGTGAGATCTGTCCACGAGGGACACAGAGTCACTTTGGAGAAGGCACAGGTGTGGGCAGAGTCCAGAGCTGGGTGTTTGAAACGTTTTGTGCTCACTTCCATTTGAGATGTGCTATTGGTGAATCTATCTGCGTGTGATCCTTGTTACATTTCACTGGAGAAGCTCCGCCAAGGAGTGCGGGAGCCAGATCACCAGTGGTCAGAAGTTTTTTGTTCTCTGACATTATATACTAATTGGGAAAATCCGTAGAGTCCCCGGATCCTCCTAACTGCCCTGTAAGATGGAACCTAGTGCCAGCCTCCTACACCTGGAGTGGCTGGGTGCTTTTACCTGGAGAACATAGCCCAAGTTAGATGGTGGTAGAATTTCAGTATAGGCTGACTGGCTAAAGTCTTGCTGAATCTTACTCTAGTGCTACGTATCACAGAAACTCAAGGACCTGCTCGTAAGCACCCTCCTCTCAGAAATTCTCTTCATTCTCTCAGTTGTCATCTCTTTCTGTCTTCTCAACTCTCCTACCACTACTGGTAGCCTTTCTCCATTGCCGTTTTTCTGACAATGGTGTTATTATTTACCTACTTATATCTCTTATGTCTGACTGGGGTAGTAAGCTCACTACTTGGCAGCCATGTAGAATTTCTTTCTGTGGGAGAGGACCCCTACAGACACAGTGATGACGCACAAAACATCATTGTAAATAAAGTTATTAGACGTCTAAGCTCTTGTCAATGAGTACATCCATTCTGCTAGAATTCAGTAGGACCCACTGGTATACCAGGTCAGCTTCCTGGTATTAGGATTACAATGTAGATAGAGTCAAGCTGAAGCCAGTTTTGTGATATAACTATTAGATTAAATGTGCTGAGACTTTTAGATAAAAAATCTTTAATCTGCAAATTTATTAGTGGTTAGTTAGTAGTAGTTTTCCAAGCTACTCCTCATTTTATGACAGAGTAATTCAGAGAATCATCACTACGTGTGAAGAAGTTTTTATGGTGCACTGAGGTTAAAAAAGAAAGGAAAAAAATGTAGCTCTGGAGACAAAAAAGGAAGCAAATCCCTTATGCAATGGCAACAGACCAATCAGACAAGCAATATGGAATTTTCTGATGTCTGGTTATGAATAACCACTTGGAATAGATTCCAGGTCCTATTGCAAAATCTTTGCCAGAAAGCACATGGAGACATGGAGTTCGTGATACGTAAAGAGCCAGTGGGACCCAGTTTAGCTTCATTCATCCAGAGACCAAATATCCTGCTCTATAGCTTCAACTTGGCTGGTGAAATTGCTAACTTATTTCACATTTCTCTCCCTCTCTCTCTCTCTCTCTCTCCCCCTGTGTTTTGGTTTTTTGTTTCTTCCCCCAGAGAAACCTCTCACTGTGGTGTCTTCCAGACTGGCCACAGTTATTATATAGATTCGAACAAAATAACCTCCAGTTGTTTTGGATCCTGAAGGGTAAGATTTTTGGATTTTTGGATGCATGGGAAAAAGAAAATCTGCAGTCAGTCCGTGAGGAACTGCATCTATACTCAGCTGACAGAGATTTTCCCTGGTGTGCTGCGTTGATTTTTTTCTGTTTGGTCCATTTCAGTGAATGGCTTCTGTCAAAATGAAATTTGCAAAACAGTACAATAGTTGGATATTTTGTCAAAGTGGGAAGGGACGTTAACTCATTTCCCTAGAGATTTATCTCACAGCAAAGCCATATATTTTGCAAAAAAAAAAAAAAAAAAAAAAAAAAAAAAAAAAAAAAAAAAAAAAAAAAAAAAAAAAAAAAAAAACCAATTCAACATCTCTTTACCAGAAAAGGCAGCCAGAAATTGTATATAGTTCCAGGAAGACAATGATCATTTTTCAATTTTCACTTTCTTCTTGCTACCAAACCTAGGATTTTGTTCTTTTGGAGATGAAAGTTATACATTTTCATGAAGGCTTCACATTAAAAACAAGAGTCAGGGCCCAAACCCCCAACATCTCTCTTTTTTCTAAGATAAAATTCATGGTTGTCTTTTGCTTCTTTGTGCCTGGTCTTGCTGTCCTGTGGGCCTACGTCATCTGCTGCTCTGTCTTGACTGACCCTTCAGCCCCCGCACTGAGGCATTCACCGCAGTCATGCATGAGCCAAGTGAGCTCACCCTACTTAAGGCAGAAGGTGCAAGTCGTAGGGATTTTATGATCAACAAACAAGAGTTCTTGTCTGCCTATTAAAAAGTTAGTTAGAAAGTGAATTACAGTAGAATAGTTCCCTGGAGATCTTAATGTTGTCTCTTTTTTAGATCTTTTTTTCTTCAAGGTGGAGCTATTAAACCTATTAGCTCCGTAGTCTTGACAACCAAAAGGATGAGACTTGGAAAGATGATTTTTACTCTAAACCTGAGTTCATTACAAGTGATATGTCCCTCCTGTGCCATTGGAGAGTGCCCCAAATAGAGTATAATGGATCACAAAATTGAAAGCTAATGATCTACTAAATAGACGCTTCCCCATCATTTTGCCCCACTTCTTTATATAGTTAGGCACAGTGGGCATTTAGTTCTGAGTCAGCATCTAATTGTGCTATTGTGCGGTAGTTTACCGTGAACTTCCGTTTCATCCTGAGCAGGCTGTAGGAGACGACAACCACTCACAGTAGGTCTCAGGATAATGGAAAAGTAATTACTAGGCATTGGTGCCTGTGTAGACAGTACAGCAAGCTTCCCATCCTCACCCTGGGCAGCGCACATAGCTAACTGAGTCTGTAAGCCCGTCGTGCAGTCGGCGTGCTGAGGATTTGCACTGTTCAAGTGCTACACTCCCCAGCAACGATTTGTGCAACACAATCTTTATTTCTCCACTCTGCCCCTTTCTCAAATCATTCTTCTGTGTATACACAGCCCACGCGGATGTGTGCCCACCCTTGCAGGACTGTACGAGTACGTCACAGACCTCAGGAAAGCTTTCTGTCTTGAAAAGGGAATGCAGTGAAACATCTCCCTGAGGATTCCCTGATAGCCAGGCTTAGATATCAATGTGACGAACCAAGTCTCCACCCCTCAGTGGTGTCTCTTTACTCCACATGGCTAAGCATCCTTCACGCTGATGTTAAGCATCCTTCTTCCCTTTCATCCGACCAACTTCTCAATTGAGTTGCCATTACCACAAATCCATTTTCCTATGGATTCTAATAACGAGTCAATTAGAGGCCATGCAGTCAGGGAAATGACTTTGGTGACTCTGGCCTGCACAGCGGGAGCCCAGCTGATGACAGAGGAGGATGTTTGCTTTCTTTCCTCTGTTCACTTCGCTATTTTTCCTGCAGTCCAATGAACCCTTCTATCCTAATGAGCTTTCTTCTCGGTAGCTTATCAAGTTTGCCTCTTCCAAGCTAACTAGATCAAACAACTCTGAACTGTTGTCAAGAGACAGAGTTAAATCATTTGGGAAGGGAGTAAAAATAATTCCAACTAAATCGCTTCTGAGCCTTGGGAAAACTAAGCCATGTTCATTTTTCTTTCAAGTTGACTGACTGGCTTAATTCTTTGCTTTCTAGAATGACAATAAAGAGCTTTCTCTTTGTGGCAGTGCTCAGCTAAGGCAGGGGCAATCCTGCTTTCCTCTCCTGCATAAAGCCAAGCAGCTCAGTGAGCTTTGTCGGGGTGGATGTTTCTCCACCAAGACAGTCCCCGGCCCAGTGCTGCCTACCGGTCATTCTGCAGCTTCTGACTGCGGGTACTGACCTGAAGGTGCCTGACAGCTAACGATAAATGCACACTTCATACCTCTTGAGGCTTTCCATATGGGTGTGCTGCCTGAACACTTTCGGCAAAAGATCTATTTATTTTGTTTAAAACAAACAAACAAACAAACAAACAAACACGCTCACACAGAGATGTGAGCAAACCACGAAGGGTCCTTTTTAGTGAAGTAGGCAAATGCGTGATGATGTTGCCGGCTGAGGGTCGAAGGGAGGCTGAACTGTTCAGTCAGAGAAAGCGCTCCTACCACAGTCCCCGCTTCTACCCATGTGCAAGGGCAGGTGGCAATCACCTACCCTGGCCTCTCTCCAGGGCACCTAGCTCTTTTTTGAAACATACAGATTGGCGAATACTGAAGTTCAAAGAGACTTCCAAAGCACAGCCTGTTCAACCCTTATTTGGAAGAGAAGCAATTGCATTGTGTGTGTGTGTGTGTGTGTGTGTGTGTGTGTGCATTTCCTTATTTTATATTTATGAGTTTGCACTGTTGTGTTGCCTTCTGAAACATTTGCATTCCTAGACTAAACGTCTGACCTTCTTTCAGCATCATACGATCATGCAGGATTACTTATCACTTTTTAATCTCATGATTAATGAATTTATTATACACTTTTTCATAATTTATCTGTGGGCTTCAACACAGAAAGCACCTACTTCTTTCTGGGCAAAAGAGAGTTTATGCTGGCAAATATTTATACCAAAGTCATAGAGCTAAAAGGCTGGTGGGATACCGATGGAGCCACAGGGAAAGTTCCCGGATGAAGCTGCTTTTAACAACATGGCGGTGGTGTTCCCGGTTCAGAAGCTCAGGGCTGCCGTGCTTGGCCAACGCTTACCCCACCCACCAAGCACAATGAGGCACTTGAAGACTTAGCTCCCGTGATAGGCAGACACGCTGGGAAGGAGGCTCGCAGGCTGCGTGGATGTTCCACGGACCACGCTCTGGGCTCGTCTTTGTATCATCACCTTGGCGCTGGAAGCGTGGTGAGCATCGGGTCGGCCCGGAGCTTGGAGCCTCTGGATGAACTCTGCCTTAGAACAAAGCCGTCATTCTAAGGAGTAGCGGAGCATGCTGTAATGAACTGGTGCGGGCAGAACCTACGGGCAGGGAGATACAGGCGCTCTGCTGGAAATCAGAGTCGTTAAAAATAATGAGCCGTCCCTCACTTCCTTCTTCTTATTAACTTTCTGCAAAGGACAACCCTACATTTGATTTTTCAACAGTCTTCACTTTTACTAAGATCCGTTAGCAGATGGCTACAACTGTTTCCACAACAAGCTGCCCCGCTCTTGGAGCTCCACTGCAGACACCCAGGGTCTTTTCTTTTGGTGCTTTTGTTTTGTGTATCTCAGAGCTGGCTCTAAACTAATGCCTCCAAGCCACACAAAACCTTGTCACCCCTCCCACCTCTAAGATACACAAACATGGTGATTTAAGTTCAAAGACCATAAAAGGGCAAAGAAAAAGACTGGAAATGCTCATCCTGGAGTTCCATTCTTTCCACATTCCTCCCACAAACTCCTGCCGTACTTGTTCAGCTCTGAGAATCTGTAGGAAAGGTTTCGACACTTAACTGTTGGCAGGGTTTTGCTCTCAGAAATTCTGATAGAAGAAGAGACGGTTGAATGAACCAGACAGTTGGTAGAAGGCCAGCCCGTTAGACTTGAAGAGTTTTCTAGAATGAATTATTGACCTAACTGTGCTGAGTTAGTACTTTGTTTCCTCACAGGATTGCTTTCTGACTGCCAAATAATAGCACTGCACTCTTGACTATGTTTGCCCTTGTAGTTAATGGCTAAAACCAAGTTTCAGATCAAAGCAAAGGAAAGCACAACTACTAAGAGTTGGGGAAATTACCAACTGGCCTCAAGCCTCTGCCGTCTGGAAACCAAGGGACCCTGGCTTCTATTGGTCATGGACAAGAGGAGAAGTCGTCACGTATTACCTCTCGGCTATCAGGCACTTGTCAGGTTACACTGTTTATAATCTTTCCTCTCCTGGACTCAGACTTGACTAACTGATAGTTGTAAAATAAGAGTTGAAGACACATAGTGTTAATATTGTCACAAATATATGTGCTCGTGTAGGTGGAGCAAAGCTAAAATTGTCATCTATGTGATTCCTAGCTTTGCAGATAGAGAGTTCCTGGATCTTTGTTTTGTGCACAGAGTCATACTTACAAGCATGTCACAGCTTCTTCACAAGACTTGCAGGGCCACATTTTAGTTGATTCAATGTTTAATTTTAAAATTAAAATCTACATGTGGTTTAGTAACACACACTTGATGGCATAGTTTTAAACAGCTTGCAGAGGGTTTCCAAGCACTCTGAGACTCACTGCATTGCCTTCGGAGAGGCCGGGTCTTCTGTCTTGGGAGCCTAGAGTTGTCAGCATGATGTCACACTGAGACTTCTCCTCTGCAAGAACCTGGCATTGCTGGGATGGATCCAAAAGAGATATTAGGTGATTGCAAGGAAGGCATTAGGCAACTCCAGGAAACATGGTCTAATCTAAATTCCAATCAGACTCAATCACAAACACACCTGGATTTGTTTATAATCCAAATTGTCCAATGGGTGTGAGTCAGTCTGGAGAAAAAGAAGCGCTGGACAGGATAAAAGCGACGAGAGCAGCTCCAGCTGTCCTGCAGCTCCATGGATACAGTGGTTCCCAAGAGCTGTCAAAGCAAGACAGGAAAGGGCAGAGCAATCTCTAGCTATCTCGGTTCCCTCTGTGAGGTGGATCTGTAACTTTTGGTCTTCAGCCCCATCAGAGCAGCAGCTGTGGGAAATCACACACACACACACACACACACACAATCACACATGCACCTGCTTTTGGGCATTGAAGTTGCCAGTAAATGGAGTGACCGTGTGTGCCTGACACCATTATTTTGTTGGGAGTCCAGCAGGTGATTTAAAAGGGAAGGAAACAGAGGGAAAACGACTTCCCAGCCTGAAAGGTACCTGGGGCAAGATCGTGTTCTCTGAAACTAAAGAACGAATTTTAGGAATAAATGGAGGTTATGAGTAGAATGTATTTATTAGGGGAAAGAAAGCTCCTGTCCCAGAGAGGGACAGGAGGGGGACCCAAGTGGATTGTCCCCAGGAAGCTCTCTCTTCCAGGAACTTTTATAGAGTCAAGCCACGTGGCAAGAGGGGTCCAAGGTGGTGGAGAAGACATGGGAACTCGCTTAGGTGGGCGTGAGGTGGGACAAAATTGTGACCAACCAATGACATGGCAAGCACCATTGCTCTTTAGTAAATCCAGAGATCATTTTTTGTCCTTTATCATTTGGAGGTCATTCACCCAGATCACTTTTCCTGCATCAGGAGGATCACAAACTTAAGCTCAGGCTGGGTAATTTAAGGACTTAGTAAGATCTTGTCTCAAAATGAAAAACAAAAATACAAAAATGGAAAAGGACAGTGGGTGTAGCTCAGTGTAAATGCTTGGACTTAATTCCAAAGAAAAGATATGTTTTGTGATATATTCCTGCCATGAAATAGCATAGAAGTTACTTAAGAGCATTACGGTACATGTGTTCATTGACACGGAATGAAATTCATGTAACATATTCCCCAATGAAAATGCTAAAATATGTATTAGAGTGTTCCATCTTATTTTTAATAGATCACTAATTTTGAGCATTAAAAAACAAAAACAAAAAAAGAAACAAAACTGAAACTGTTTTACGTCCTTTTGCCAGGGTGACTAACCACTACCTGAGCTTGTTTTAATTAAGAAGTTGCTATCTATCAAGCAACAAATTAAACGTGCTCTGTCTCTTGGGCAGCTGGACACAGGCAGATCACTATGAGTTCCATCTGTAGAGTGGGACCCTGTAGGCCCTGTACTAAGTACAACAATAAATAAATAAGCCCTGTAAAATATTACCTTACTCACTGAAGAAAACTACTACAAATTGCAGTCGATTTAAGCTTCCACATTTGGTGCGCCTCCTGACCTCGGACACGTTCTTTCTACCCTTGGCATTTATTAAAGAGCATGGTCAAACACAATTCTGATTTCCCCTGGGATAGCAGTGCGTGGGCTTATGACTGAGGATTTGCTGACAGACATGGCCTCGGGCCTACGGTGGGCTCTGACTACTACCCGGGACACAGCAGGAACCAGCTTCCGCACTCCGCTTGCTCTGCTCCAAAGGCAAAGAAAGGAACCAGACCTTTAAAACTTTAAACCTTTAAAACTATCGCACATGTCGTATTTGAGTATGCTTGCTACTTGCCAGTTATTAATTTGAAAATTGGTCTTATACAAACATTATTCAAAAGAAAATTGGCTTGGGGTGTGGATGATATCAGATCCCTTCATGATACAGTGGTAATAAAACTTCCATTTATGAGAAGGTCCGGATGTGCTAAGGCAGGTTTATTAGACACATTCATTGTTGTGTTCCGTTGGCCCAACAACCAGGAAAGGAAAAACAATTTGTTCCAGGTTTTGGGTGAAGAAACTACATCTACAAAGCTAAGCAACCTAAGATCACACAGTTTGGAAGTCAGCGACCCACTTGGCTCCTGGAAACTGGGGCTATTTCCGCTCCGCGGTGGAATCCTCCAGCGAGGAGGGCCCCGGAGGGAGCAAGACGGGAAAGCGCGGGGGCGAACAGGGATGGGAGCGCAGCCTGGGGTCAGCCGGCGCGACAGAATAGCTGGCTTTCGACCTCCAACTCTTGGGCTGGCCAGGCATAAGGGTAGGCATAAGTGAAATAGTTGCTAAATGAAATAGACTTGGAAACAAATCTGTTCCCATATGCTCATCTCAAGCATACTTGTGAGTGAGCACGACGTGTGAGCACCGCGCTCAGCCCTGGAACTCAGGAGAGAGCAAGAGCGCGGAGGTCTGCCCTCCTGCGGGACTGCGGCCAGCGTTCAGGTCGGGAAGAGAAAACGTTCCCCAGAGCAGCGGGCGGAGGAATTCCAGATGGTGATGATGCCTGGGAGAAAATGACGACGGGTTAAAAAAAAAAATGACAATAAAGAAAAAAGGATGGGGGAAAAAAATCTAGCGAATTGTATTCCCGAGCTTCATCTTTGGTTTTTTTGTTTTGTTTTGTTTTTTGGGGTTTGTTTGTTTGTTTGTTTGGAGACAAGGTCTAGCTAATTAGTTCGGCCTGCCTTCTACTACCTGGGATCCCTCCGCCGCAGCCTCCCAACTGCTGGGATTACGGTGTGCACCGCCACACCCAGATTGGATGTATTTTTAAAGAAAATTGATGTAGTAGAATCTCAAGTGTGCATGGATCAATTCAAAACAATGCATAAAACTCATCAAAAGCCAGGCACGCTAGTGCACACCTGTAATCCCAGCATTTGAGAGGCTGAAGCAGGAGGATCAGTCTTAATTCAAGACCAGCCTGGGCTACAAAAGTGACTTCAAAGCCAGCCTGAAGTGCATAGGGAGACCCTGTCTCAAAAAGACAACCACAAAACAAAACAAAACAAAAAATCTCGATATTTATCATGCTTCTATGTTCTTTGGAATTGAAAAATATTACAAAATACGAAAATAGTTTATTGAAAAGTGCAATGTTTTGGGGCTGAGGAGCTAGCTTGATGGTCTAAGCACCTAACTAAAAAATGACAAGGTCTGAGGTTGGATCCTCAGGACTGCATGCTGTGCTGGCCCCACCCAGAGCCTTCCACAGAGTCTGGGCATGCTGGTGCGTGCCTGTAATCCTAGCACTGGCAAGGCTGAGACAGGAGGATCACTACAAGTCCGAGCTGCACAGAGAGACTCTAAATAAATAAATAAACAAACATAAATCAATAAATGATTTTAGAAAATGCAATGATTTACCATGGTGGTTCTGGGGGAAACAGCACCATAGTTACATCGTCCCAGTGCTGTAAATTGCTGCAAAGTCACAAGAAGAAAAATAACACTCTGCCCTCAGAGGAGAAGGAAGCCTGCTGGGCAAGGGCTGGGGAAGGGCTTTCTCAGCCAGCAGGGGCACGAGCGCGCAGATACAATCTGCCACCTTACACGTTTTAAAAGAAAAATAAAAAACCATTTACTAACTTAAGACTCTCATCCACCTCGATTTTCCTCATTTGAGAAACAGCTCTGCGCTCTCCCAGTACTCCCGTTCTGTGCCCACTGCACAGAACGGTGCTCGTGAAACAATGAACTGTGTAAAGGAGAGCTGACCCGAGAGGCGTTGCACCTCAGGTCGTCTTCTGGAGAATCAGATGGAGCGGTGTTTATGGGACTGACAGACAGAGCGAGAGTCTGAGACGTGGGGAAACAGGGTTGGAGCAGGAAGCAGGCGGTAACTGGGGACTGCGCATGTGTAAACACACGGTGGTTCTTCATAAAGCCCGCGCGCAGAGGTAGTCTTAGAAAGAGCTAAGGTGGAGGGGTCTGTCCTCTGACATCGCGTGGTGACCTACAGCTTGCACGCTGGGCGGCCAATGGAAGGGTCGGGATGCCGTTGGTTCATGAGACGGAAGAAGCAATTTCTGTGCTCCTGATAGAACCACTGAAACGATGGTGACATCAAAGCTAACAGGCATACGCTGCTGGAGCGGTCTCCTATAACTGTCACAAAGAGCAAGAGGTCGAAAGCAAGTATAGCTGGAAGAGTGCTCCAAGTTTTCCCTTGGGGTCACCCTTTTTAGGATTACCCCAGAACATCAGAAATGACAGTGACACTTCAAATATGGATTGACTTGCAAAGCCACTATTAAAATTATTTCAAATTATTTTTCATTATCATTTCAAAATTATAAATTGAATTATCTACATATTTAAGATGCTACTCAGTTTTCGGCGTTCTAATATAACTGGGACATTGGCTGGAGATTTTATTTATTAATGAGGTGTTTTAGAGTTTGTAGCAGAGTCCCCTATAAAGATGTCACTTAAACATAAATGCCTTTTCATTATAGTTTTTATGTTCTTGGATATTTTTATGAGTAAAAAGTACACTGTGATACAAATTTAATTTGCACATAAAACTTATTTCGGCTCATTCCTTGACCTAAGAGTACTGATTTTATTTAAAGATAATTACAAAGCCTGAAAGTATTTTAAAACGTGAAGCTTCTATAACTTCATGTTCTACTGACTAGTAAGTCTCATAATAAAAATATGTATGTGTTAATCACGATGTATTAGAGAAATTCAAATTTCTCTTCTACTTTAGATTCAGCTAGTGGTGTGGTTCATGGGCCTTGATGAACTTTCTTTATTCTCTTAACTGCGAGAGCAGTAGAGTGTATAAATTACTAGAAAGAAAATCTCCCCCTGATGAAGTGTGCAAATGAAACACCAAGCGGAGGAGGATGTTCTTTTATCCTCGAATGAAGCTCTCCCGAGTGTGGTCTCATCTGGCTGCCTCCACCTTTCACGTCTCCAAACAAGTGGCCCTGTAAAGTCGCAGATGCAGGGAGCCCCTGTTCGCTGCCAAAGTCCGTTACCCTTGCAGGGGCCCTGTGCGTCCCCCTCTGTGCTGTGGCTGAACTGCCTGTCACATCTTCAGGGCCCCGAAGCAAAGCCCGAGGAGGGAGGACACAGGCGGCGCCGACCACAGGCAGAGCGGTCCTGGATGAGTTTTCCAGACCGCACTTCTGAGAAATAAAACCTGTAAGAAAACGGGAAAAAAAAAAGGGGGGGGGGGGAAGGATTTCAAGTCTTGTTTGTTTTCTCTTTTTAACTTGGCTTTTCCACGCTCCTTTTTCTAAGATGCCATTTGTATGTACAAATCACTCTGGTTTATTTTTAAAAGCCACACAGAGAGAGGTTGTTCTGTTGTGGTTTCCCCGTAGTCAGGAGAGGCCCGGGGTCTCCCAGGGCGAGAGGAAATGTGCGCGGGCTGCGTTTTTCAGAGGCCTCTGAGCCTACGTGGCTGCTTTCATCTCAGGCCTGGAACTGCTGAGATTCGAGGCCAGCTTCTTCCAATGTGGGCCCACTGAGAAAACCCCTCACCACTAATTTAGGATATGTTGAAGAAGGTCGGCCCCACATGTGGAGCAGAGCCTGCATCTTTAACGTGTGAGAGGATAACGCAACTTCCCTGCCTCACCGGAAGACTCTTCGCGTCTATGTGTCGCATCGCAGAAGCCCTACAGAGGAAGGGTAAGATGGCAAAGCTTCCAGGACAGGGGCTGGCTGTGCACGCCAGGCTGGCCTCGAACTCATGGTGATCCTCCTGCCTCAGCCTCATAAGTACTGGGATCCCAGGCATGCATCGCCACACTCAGTCGGACCAAAATCTGTTCAAGGTGCACATATTCAGAGAAGGCTACATCACCCAGGCACGCGGTGCAGTATCGGCTCGGATAATTTCATGACTTCAGGGCGGCGTTCACCAGATCCCTTCACACAACTCGACCACTGTACTCCAGCTGAGTGAGACCTCGGGCTCCACAGAGATGAAGTTCTTGTCTCACTCGCCTTTTACACCTGATAGAGCAAGGTGGCCTAGTCTGCCCGGCTGGCCGAACTTGGGTTCAGAAGACCGGGTCATGCTAAGGCTGGCTGGGTCGCTTCTCTTAGGGCATACGGTACTTTCTGCCTTCTAATAGCAAATGAGTACAGGCTTGTAGACTCTGCGTTGGAATTCAGCTTCTACAGAATTGAGAGATGTTTCTCAGAATCGAAGAGGAACTGACGAGAAAGTAACTGGGGCGATAGTGTCGGACAAGAGTGAGGTATGCAAAGAGAAACTTTCAATTAACAGCTCTTCTGCTGTCAGTTTTAGAATTTAGAATTTTGTGATGTTCTGCTCTTCTTTCCATTTTAAACAGCACTTCTGCAAATTGCCTGGGAAATGATTCAAGTTGTGGATTATTTGGAAAGAATGATTATAGACTTCTTTGGGAAAAAAATGTGTTTTAAAACCTACATGACAGGGCTGGGGCGATGCTATCTAAGCACCCGTCTGGCAAGCACAAGGACCTGGTTCAATCCCTGGTACCACGTGCTGTGCTGGCCCTGAGCACGCCACTGAGTCTGGGCGTGGTGGCAGATGGATGTGATCCCAGTGCCGTGGAGGCTGAGACGGGAGGATCACTATGAGTCTGAGCTCTGCAGTGAGATCCTGCACCAAACACATAAATAAATAACTTTTAAAAAATAAAATAAAACCTACATGGCGTATTGATATGCTTGTGCCTTGATTTCCCTAATACCGTAATTATTTTCACAACTGGGAATCAAAATTTAATGTAGAAATCAACTGATAAAAACCTTTTCAAAAAGTATTCTCTGTCTGCCCGGGGCTGCCCTTACTTGCCAGCAATGCCCCTACACTCCGATGTATGTCTTATTAGTTGGCTCAAAGATTCAGTGCTGTCACTAGTTTGCCATCTGCTACCAAAGTCCTGTGTTTTAGTATTTCAATGAGTGGGTGTGTCGGTAGTAGCAATCGGTACCCCATGGAGTATCAGCCCTAACTAGAATTTCTGTTCTTTATAAATTGCTAAATAATGAAAACGTAATTGTCTTCAGTTAGCCAAATAAGCACACCATTAGAGTCTGGATCATAATTTCTAGAAACTTGGCTTGGACACTTGTGGATAGGAAATTATGAAGACATGGAATTAATGAGACAACTATGTATATTATCATGAATCAAATAATTCAAGCAGTGGGTATGTTTTACCTAATCTTTATATCAAGTCTGTTTTCAAACATAATCACCATTGTACATTTGAGAAAGCTGAGGCACAGAGGACTTAACTAAGTTGTTCAGAAATCAAGTCCCTCTTTGAGCATTAGAAGTACAACAGACAGAATTCAGGTCTTTACTGTGTCCTCAGCATCTGGCCAGGGGCTGTTCTATTTTTCCTGTTCAGTAAATTGTTGATCTGTTTTCCTGCATGGCCAGGCTAGTGTGCTGCAATAAATAGAAGTTTGGTCTGAAGCCCGGTTCCCTCACTTACCAGCTGAGCCTTCAGTAAATTTGTAAGTTGCAGATTTTCACCTCCCACTCAGAACCCTTCCTTCCTTAGTGTTGTGAGAATTGAAGAAAACAACAAACACAGAATGATTGTTACTGTACCTGGAACAGAAGAATGTCTTGAGGAATATGAATGTTACACTATAAAATGCCTTTCATCAGCAATAGGCACAGAGTGACCATGTCAGATCTGACCTCCCAATGTTGAACACATCACAAACTGTGTGACCCTCAGCGTGTGGCAGGCACTGTCCTGGTACCTTAATTCGATCAGCCCCCTCAACTACTTCCACTGTCCATGAAGATAGCATTCTTTTTCTCATGTTACCCCAGCGTCATCCACAGATGACAAGTGGATGAACTTGGATTAAAATTTGAAGCGCTCATCCTGGCTCAAGTTGGTCCTCTGGACTTGACTGTTCGCTCTTACCATTACAGAGTTTGGTAACTATTTTAGGACTGTAGAATTCCTGAGATTCCACAGTTATGCCTTTTGCTAGCTCAGAGCTTTCTTGTCCCTAAGAAATATGAAGCTGATAGTAGACCACTCTATTTTTTTCATTTGAACTTCTCTGCGGTTGTCTATTGGTCCTACAGTGATAACAAATATAATAGGTTTTGAAAGAAGAGAGGAAACAACAAACACAGCTACAATAAAAAGTGCTTAGGGAGTAGGAGCTAGGATAACACAGTTCCAGTCTCTAATTCTACTGTTCTAACCTGGACATTTTATCTGAGGATTAAAGACATCAGATACCAGGGTAGGTGAGATAGTTCAGTGGACTAAAGCACCTGCTTAGGCAAACTTAGGCAAGTGCGGGGACCACGGTTCGATCCCTGGCACCATATGCTGTGCCAGTCCCACCCCCAGGACAGGCTGAGCCTGCCACAGAGTCTGGGTGTAATGAAACACACCTATAATCCCAGCGCTGGAGAGGATGAAAACAGGAATATCACCATGAGTCTGAGCTGCAGTGTGAGACCCTAAAGAATAAAACTTGCAGTATTTTGAACAGCAGAATCATTGTCAAGTGGGAAATTGAGAAGTCACGGGTAAATGCTGTGGACAGTGCTGGTAAGATAATGTACTGTCAAGACAGACTGGTATATGTTCTGCCTTCGTCTTTATTGCATTCTACATAGTTTTCCTTATCATTAAAAGGCCACTGCAAAGATCCAGTGGAGTAATGCATGAAAATTGCTAGTAAGTTCCTAAAAAAAAAAAAAAAAAAAATCTCCACCCAAATCTCCTATTTCCCAGCTTTTGAAATTGGACAACTGCCTTCTGTGTCTTCATTTTGCTATATAAATCAGGATATATTTTAAACATGAAAGGTACTTGTGAAGAATCAGGAAACACAAGTAAATTTCTGATACACAGAAAACACTTAGTAAATGGTTTGTGATTAATATTAAATCTTAATGTTGCACCATGTTGTTAAATTACGCTTGTCCTGAGGTTGCCACGTGCTTTGAGTCCCTGCATAGTAATATCATGCCTAACTTAGTACTTAACTAGTCTACTTTAGAAAGACGTTGTTTGTAACAACTAACTGGTCTCAGCCAATCATGGCAGGGGAGCTTCAGCCAGTGTCAGACTGCCAACTGGTAGGGCTGAACCCAAGTGTTATGGTTTGTACCTAGTTGTCTCTCCAAAACCTCATGTAAATCATGGGGCTACCAAGTTCACTGCTCGAAGGTGGGGACCAAAGGACCAGGGCGGGCTTGAGGGGTGTGGCCAAGAGAGGCATGAACCCTTAAACTGACAACACGCGCTGACAGAAGTTCCCCTGCCCAGGCAGTGGTCTCTCTCGGAGGTGTGGAGTGAATCATCCTGGACACAGCGGCATAGAACCTCAAGGTCTTGCTATGCAATTCAGGCTGCTTTAAATTATGAAATCTCTGGGAACCACAAGCTAAATAAACCTTTCCTCCCCTAAGCTTGTGTGTTGGGTATTTGTCCCAGCAATGACAGAACAGTAACTAAGACACCAAGGTATTACTTGGGAAGCATAACCCAGCAAGCTGAGTCTGTCCCTTTCTTCAGTGTGCCATTCGTGAATGTGCCTACCAGCCTACAGGGTGGCAGTCCCTAAGCTCCTCTGCTTCGGCAGGCTGCCTGCCTCGCAAATGTTGGATGCACTAAATTCTGCTAACGGATTTCAAAGTTTCCTTGCTAATTCATAATGCATAGTATAATATAACATATAGTGTCACATTTAAATTTTATTCTATAATTTTAAAACAGCCATTGATAAGTTAACATCGAGTAGGTGTGAGTTAACTTGCACGACTGAGATGTTGACTAAATTTGAATGAGGACATGGTTAGATGGTTCATTATTCTAGTATAACTTTGCTGAGTGCCATCAAACTGGCGTCTCTGCAGAACAGCTGGTTTTTAAGTCCCATCATCCAAAGGATTTTTCAAGTGTATTTTGATAGCTTTTCATTTTAGGAGCGGCATAAACTCCACATTTTGGGGTCCAAGATCACTGGGCTTTGCAAACACTTTGCCTGTTTGTGTATTGTGGATGTTCCTGGGATTGCTTTGCTTGCTGTCTCTTTGAGCTTCGGTCCATGTTACAAGGAACAACATTTTACAAAAGAATTTCTTGAAGCTCTTGTCTTCGGCTGATTTTACTTCTGCATAACACAACACCATCTGGTGGGAGGCCATCTGAGGAACTATTTTTAACAGCTTCCTGCTCTGTTGACTATAGGAAAATATTTAAGAATTGACTTATAAAAAGGAAAGCTTGTGTGTGTTACCTCAAATTTAGCAAACAAGAAACTATGTGCAAACAGTGAGCTGGCTGCTTCATTTGAAGTGCCCGTGTTAGCACAGATGGCCACGGTGGAGTCAGATCCTTTGCGGCCACGGTGTAAGCGTTGCCAAGGCAACAGATCCACTCGGTCAGGATTACGTCAACTGATTTGGGTCACATGAAACTGTCCCAAAGGGGCAGGAATTGCTGACTGGTCTGGGTTCAGGTTGCAACTCTGTTTCTTAGCTGGACTATGGTGTCCATCAAACCCCAGGTCGAAGTGTGAAAGTTGGACTCCCAGCTCAGTTGGGGCGGTACCAGGATGAGGAATGACTTTCTCCCAGTCGTCCATCACCATCCATTGCTGAAGATCCTGGGTTTGTTTTGTTTTTAACAAAACAGTTGAGGTTTCTCTCCATGACCAGCCGGCCAGTTCCTTAAGGGCAGGGTCACCACCCCTGGGTGCATAGACATCCCAGCAGTGTGTTTGTGAGTTTTTCTCGGTTTCTTTTCAAAGCAGTAAGAAAAGTGACCTTGTGTGGACATAAGTCAGACTCTGTCAACCCCAGCCCTTTCCCTGCTCAGGCCAAAAGCAAATCTATTACAATGACCCATCAGGCCCTTTGTGGTCTGGTCTCTTCTCCTCCGGCCTCTGTCTCCACCTTTGCTTTGGCCACAGCCCTGCACCTCTACGCCTCCAGAATGCCAGGTTCTCTGTGGGCCCCTCTGCCTGCAGCCCTCTTCCCTCAGACAGACATGAGCTCACTTTCTTCCTGCAGGCAGTGACTCAAGCTTGCCTCCCTAAATCCTTCCTGGCCAGCCTATCTCGGCTGCATCCACCCCCACGGCCTCCGGATTTCCCTTGCCCACTCGTCTTTTCTCCGTAGCCTTTACCATCATCTCAGACAATGCCTGGGCTAATTATGACTTTTTATTTGCTATTCATTTATCATTGCTCATTTGTTTAAGATGTGTTTCTTTTTGTAGAATATAAATGTTCTATTGGCAGAAGCTTTGAATTTTTCCTTCATAATCATCTCCTCAGCACATAGAGGTGTTCTGCAAATATCCACAGACAGAACGATGTTCTATGTCTGCTGTTCATCCTCCAGTAAAGGACTACTCCTGGTCTGTACTTCAGTCACTTTTTTCTGTCCCTCTGGCCCCATAAGATAGGTGCTCTAACCCTCACTCATTACCCCAGTGCCTGACACAGAGGATGGGGTCAGTGAATGGGGAAAGTTGGGGGAATAAGGAGTGATTTGAGTATGTGTCAGGTGTGAATGCTCGGAGAGATTGCAAGAACACTGGCACAATGTCAAACTACAGGCTATCTCAGAAAGAAAAATAGATTTATGTGAAATCAAATGTTGGTTATGTCAATTTTAGGGATATTATCTCATCCCGTGCATGAGAAACTACCTCTATGCCCTAATGAATTTGTGTAAAATCAAACCACATCCTCATATTTTTTCAGCCTTTTGTAATCTGTATTTTGCATTCCATCCCATCACCATAACACACACACACACACACACACACACACACACACACACACACACACCAGCCCCACCATCCCACATACTTTATCATCAAGTCTAGCATATTACAGCAGAAAGTTCATTACCAGGAATATGCGCATAAAACTGGAGGCCTCCTAAGGCTCTATTGTTCCCACAGTTTTCTGAAGCGTAGAATCAGAGGCAGAAACCTGACTTGACCTAGGAGCACGTGGGTGTGGGCAGGGATGGCCTAGACCTGCGGCCATTGCACAGACTCCAGGGGGCCACGCTGGGCCCACACACCCAGGGGCCGTGCTCCCACCCCACAAGAGTTCGCTGGCTTTGTTCCCTGACCCAGTCAGGCTTGGCTCAACCACTGAGCAGGCCAAAGCCTGCTGAGAGCCCATTAGCAGATTCAATAACGAAGAGCCGAGGGAAGAGAAATGAGAAATAAGACAAGGGCTAGAACCTTCCGTTAAAACGACATCGATTCCCCACAAACATCCTCCTTCTTCTCAGGACTCCCGTGTAAGACTTGTGAATGGCAGGAAAGTCAGGATTTTGGTCCTGGACATTCTTCAAGACCCAGTAAATAAGACCCAAAATAATGTTACAATTATAATCATGATGAACCTAAAAACTTTGGAACCTCAAAATTCCTAAAGAAGATCCCAAACAATCTGAGTGAATTATCCAGTGTACCAAGGCATTAGAGAAGAGGTTTGAAAATGTCTGTTCATTTAAATTTTACAGGAAAATAAACATTTATAGTTATCAAAATATTGGAACAAACTGAGAAAATCCACAAACCTCCGTTTCCATCATGCAGCACTTCTAGGTGAAGACTGAGCTAAAATATTCCAGCACTGCCACACATCCACTATGGTAGCATTGCCTGAGTTTTATGGATGCTAATAGTAACACAACTAAGGATACAACTAATAATAGCACAAGGTTAAGCACTGACTATTGACCAAGTAAGACATTCTGCGTGGTTCCAAATGCTTCATTTAATCTTAAGGCATCTCCCTAGTTTTGGTATTGTCTTTATTCTCACTGTCTTAGCTGATTTTTTGTTGCTGAGATGAAATATCCTACACCCAAAGTTAAAGGCAGAAAACCTACCTAGGGCACGGTGGTAGAGGTTTCTGTCAGTGACTCTTCTCTGGTTGCCGAGACAAATACCCAACACTCGAAAAGAGGGAAGGAAAGGTTTATTTAGCTCACAGTTACTGAGGGTTCAGTCCATATTCAGCTGGCCTCAAGGCAGGGAGTCACTTGGCAGAGGGCAGCCTTTCATGGCAGCAGCTGAGAGCAAGAGAGCAGGGAGAGCTAGCATCAGCTCAAGGAGCTCACTGTTCTTCCTCCCTTACATGGAAATGCAAATCACCTGCCTGAGGGGCGGGGCAGCACCCATTTCCACAATAATCAATTGCAAATTCTGGAAGCTGCCCCATTCCTGCAGGAGGCTTTGGGGGGACACCTATAACAGTCTGTAACCAGCTGAGTCCAAGGCGGCCAGCCTTGCAGAGGAGAACAGCTCATGGTGGGAGCAAAGTAGCAGCGCAGGGAGGGAACTTTAGCAGACTCCTCCCCTTTCATATTTCATCTAGGCCACCAGGATTAGGGCAGCAGCAAACCAATCAGTAGTCTGATTTAGCAATGCCCCTCCCTTAATTCCAGCAACCATAATCCTACTATTGCACCGTGAATCAATCACAACCTGTAGATTCAGCCCCACCTCTGACAAAGCTCCACTTGGGCTTCACAAGGCTTTAGAGGACACTCGAGAAACAAGCCGTAAAGTCCGCACATGCAGCTACAGAAACGGAGACACGGGATTTTAAGCGGCAGTCCTCAGACACCTAGTTAGCAGCCTTAGAGCCAGCACTGAAGCCCACACGGCCTGGCTCCTGGGACCACAGTGTCAGCCCTCTCAACGCACTTCTCAGTGAATGATAGACCTTCTTAGTTTTCTCACGGCTGAAACAAAATACCCAATGCCCACACGTGAAGGCAGAAAAGGGCTACTCTGGCTCAGCTTTGCAGAGGGCTTAGTCCATAGCAACCGGCTCCAAGGCAGGGTGGCACAGCAGAGGGGCATCACAGAGGCAAGACAGTCTGAGGCAGCGCAGGCAGCAGGCAGAAAGCTGGGGACCCCCCGTCCCTTTATGTTTCACCCAGGCTACAAACCCATCGACTGGGGCCGTCCACACCTGGGGTGAGGATTCTTCACACAGTGCTCAACCAGTGTAATTACTACGCTTCATCCCAGTACTGCACATTCGTACATACGGCGCCACACACCTGTGTTCCGGCCTCCTCTAAACACCCCACCTTTGAGAGCAGGACACTTTGAGGGGATATTTTAGGTACAAGCCACATAGCAGTCTCTGAATTTCTCTATCCTATTGGCTAATGATGGATTGGAAATACAGAACACTGCTTGTCCCATCCTCCATCATTTACAGTGGGGTTCTTAAGTCTCTGTTAGTTGAAAGTATGTTTCTTCCCCCAAATTCCATTTTGGACTGACCTGTAGCTCTTCAATTTTTAATATTTTTGCAGGCCTAGGGCTTGAACCTGGAGCCTTGCATATGCTCCAGCATTGAGCTAACTTACATCACCAGCATCCCTCCTGCCCTTAAAAGAAAAAAAAGTTTGCGATGGAGTCTCACTAAATTGGTCGTGTTTGCCTCGAACTTGAGATCCTCCTACCTCCGTCTCCTGAGCAGCTGGGGTTGGCGCTGTGCACTGACATGCCACGCTTGTAGGTAGCTCTTGACCTTCACTCATTCGTCATTTTGTCTATCCATTGTATTCGTTGTGTTTGGCTCTAGCATTTGCAGTCATTTCAGAAAAAACGGTGTCATTTTCTGCTTCTAACATGACTTGTGCTGCAGAGTAGGCTTAGGACTTGCTGTTCTGGAACAAATCACAGTTTGCCCGTTTTAATTCCACTTTCCTTTGCAGATGGAGTGCAGTCTGGAGGCCTGGACTGTGTTTGGCTAGGAACAATTCCATGAGTACTCACACCAGGTGCTGGGGTGTGCGTCTGGATACCTTTTCACCTTATGCCCTGTGACAACGATCACTTATCTTGAGAAACATTTCAAGACTTCATAACATTTTTTCCCAAAATGACTGGATGTTTCATTCTGCTCTTCTGAAAAGTTACAGTTCTGTACCAGATGTTTGCAACACACAATGTAAAAAATGCCATGTTTAGGCTTTTAAAAAAAATTACTGGAGGGGTTAGAGATACAGCTGAGCAGCATAAGTGCCTGCCTGACAAATGCAAGGCCCTGAGTTCAATCCCTATGACTGACTGAATGAATGAATGATTTAAATGGTAGGACAGCAGAGCCTTGAGGTGTCCCTGCCACCCTTCATCTGAGCAGGCCAGGCAGCCATCACGGCTTGCCCTCGCTTCTCTGTCCCAACCATCTGTCCATCAGGGTCTCTCCATGTTACAGCAAAAGTTTAAAAACTTACTTTTGGAATTAATTCCACAACACTTGTTAAAATACAAATTATACACTATACAGTGTGATGGGCTATGCTGATGTAATAATAATTCTTACTTTTACTTCTGTCTTTACTGAGATCTATGCTATAGACTACAACTTATTTTCTCTAATTGTCACAAAATTAGAAGATAATTCTACCATAATTCCTACTGTAAGGATGGACAAGGACACTGTGGTATAGTAAAGTAGCTTTTTCTGCGGCACACAGAAACACTGGGTTCGGATCCTATCATCGTTGTAACCCCAACCCCCAGCATGCTGGCTCTGAGCATTGCCTACCTCCCGCTCACTCTGGACCTCTAAGTACCACGGATCCTCCTGCTGTGAGTGTGGTTGGCTCTGGTGCTCAGCCCGGCTCGTGCAGCCCCTCACGCTGAGCGCAGCAGGGAGTGCTCCTCCCTGGTGGCCGCACAGTGCAACTGGTTGGAACCTTCCGTCCTCCACCATGAGGACCCGGCTTCCTGCAATAGTGTCTGGGGTCCAGAGTCAGGCTCAGCTGTCGTTCGGTGCTGCCTTCCCACCCATCCTCATCCGCGCGGGGGACTGGTGCTTGCTGAATACCATGCCTCGGGGCAGCATGTTCAAACTTTCCAGTTTTCGGAGCTTTGGGCTAAATGGTACGAGTGTGCCCCGGAGTCTAAGAACTTTGCAGACCACATAAGCTTTTACCTTACTCCATCGCAGGTCCTAACATGGCTTCTGCTGAAGCTATCACACTTACTTTGCTAAATTTTAACGAAGACTGTCTTGCACCAAACTCGAGTGAGGCTCTCTGAGACCCCTTGTCCCTAGGCTTGGGCTTGGGCCATGACCTCAGAGCAAGAATCCTGCTGTGTCCCTGTGTCAGAACCACCTCAACACCCATATGAGTGTTCTCAACATTCAATCAAATTCCTTAGCCCCATCCTTGTTGCGTTTCTGTCCTACCTCCCTTGCACAAGGATCTGTCCGTTCAGGTTAGCCAGAACCCTTCCACCCCACCCCACCCCACCCCACCCAGCAGCTCTTCCAAAGCTGCTGCCTGCTGACTCTGGCCTTCTTTTGGCCACAGATCTGCACCTGCTCTCCTTAGACTCAGAACCGAGCCCGATTTCCCTGCCTTATTTTCCCTGCAGTCGTTCCTCCTGAAGAAATTCCTCCTTGACTGGGAATGAAATCAGCCTTGCAAGCATTATCAGAATTGTTCCTACAGCAACCTTGTCCTCCTGTTTTATTCAAAGTATCTTTCGAATCAACTGCTTTGGTGACACTTTCATTAATCATGACAGATGTGTCATGTGCTTCCTTAGAAATTTAAACTTAATAACATGTACTTTTCCAGTTTTATGAAAAACAAAATAAATCACATTTAAAAGGAAAAAAAATGAACACGCTCAGGAAATTTTATAAATATATAGCCTAAAAACTGTCAGATTTCAGAATCCAGCCTGCAAAAGAGCTCATACTGACTTTAAGTGTTTTTTCATAGTGCAGTAATACTCAGCTGTCTAGAGAAAATATCAATTATTTGAGTAAACTCAAAGTATATGATCTAAGCAGATTTCATCTTAAAAAAGGAAATACACCATTAGAATCATTAGGGCTCAGATCAACTTAGAAGTTTATTTTTCTTAAACATAATTTACTACTGAAAAAAATTAGTTTTAAAATCTTGCTAATAAAATATTCATGTATTAGAAATATTATTTACAAAAGCAATATTTTACTTCAGAAAATGAGATTTAATTAATCATACGGAAAATATTTCCTGTGACAAAACTGATTCTGTTTTTGTAATTTTTAAAAAATGTTCATTGCTAAGTTTTAACTGGATAAACTAAACCCAGAAAACAAATCCAGCCAGATAGTCAACATTCTACACTGATTGCTTTCATTGGTAATTCAGATCACATATGTAAGTGTCCTAAACTATATTAAAATTACTGGTGAAGACAAGGGCATTTCTCACTGCTTCTGAGATAAACAGTGTGTGTTGGTAGGATTGTAAAAGGTATAACTCAAACTGGAATTCCTGGCAGTCAGTTTATCAAGCTCTAGTCCCCAGAACCTTCTCTTCTTCCAAGGATAGGAAACATATTCTATTTAAACTACGTAAAGCCTATTTTTAACAAGGATAGGAAACTTATTCTAGTTAAGCCCTATTGAAAGCCTGTCTTTAATTATGGCATAAGTGGCACAGACTCATCCTAGATGAACATTATTTTTCGTTGTAGGAATGATGATAGATTTTCTCTAGTGAAATAGAGAATAGGGCAGAAAACTCCAGAAGATTTGGGTACCCAAATTTCTGAAATTCTGATTTAAATCTCTATAATGCTGAACAAAAAAATCAAGCACTGAATGTAAAATAATAGAAGCTCCTACATACTGTGACCCGGTTGTAACAGCTGTTGCCATCATTGCCATAAATTGAAAAGTTTTAAAGAAATAATTCAAATTGTTGAAGCCCACAGTGTACTCACTGTCAGTTCAAATGCCACCACTATGTTAAATTTGCACTTATTATATCTATCAACTTTTTATAGATTTTCAGCACAATAAATGATATATTTAAACTTGAGATGTATTGTTGTCACTCACAAACAGCATGCCGTGTGCTGTCAGGGACTGAAGATTATGAATTGAGTCCAAGGAATGTTCCAGGCCATCCTTGTCCTGCCCTTTCAGCTAGTTTGGAATTTCAAAACTTTCTGGTAACCTGCTCTCTCTCCCCACCATCCTCATTAGCATAAAGATTCTCATTAGCATAAGACTTCCGTGGCCCTCTGAGTCATGTGATCATCCCCTCAGAGTTTTCCCCAATCCATCCATACTGAGGTGCTGGCTGCTGCATGGCCTTGTTTCCCACAAACAACTGGTCAACCCAGCTCCTCCGCACTGTACTGCCGTTTTGTCTCTGCTCTTTCTTTACGGCATGTGCCACAATCCTTTGCAGGAGGAGCCTGGGGGCCACTGCAGGGGTCCATGGTAGTATGCTTCATATTTTTAAAATATTTTATATAATTTTGTACATTTAAAAAATTATATGCTGAAATATGTGTTTTTCTGGTTAAAGTTTTTAAAGGTTTACATTATTTCATATCCATTATCCTCGCTGATGGGCATTTAAGTTGTTGCCAAATCTCTCCCATTATAGATAGGTAGGCTTTAGTGAAGTTGAATGAAATAATTTCACTCAAACAAGGCCATCTGTGACCATGCTAGATCCAGGCAAAGAGCAGCGCTGCTCTATAGTCACGATTGCACAGAGACAGAAACACAGACACTGTGCAAACATCAGAAATGAGAGCTTACCGCCATGCCGGCTGATAATAGTGCTGCTTGCTCTTTGCCAGCTGGAGCTCTAGGTTTGTTCTAATCACCCAGAGCATTAAAATCTAGAGTTCAAATCTACAAGAAAATTTTCCTACCAGTTGTCCACTAGGTGCCCCGGTGGTCGAGGAGAGCATTCCCCAGCAGTGCTAGCATGAACCAAGCCAGTCCACGAATTTCTAGTGGCCCTGGCCTGTGAGTCCTAAATCTAATGAGAACAAAAGTGCTCTCATACTGTATATTTGTCAGAATAACCATTAGAGGTATTGGATGAATTTGACTCCAACATAATCAGAGAGAGGTTAAATCTTCTGTGGTTTTGCTTTTTTATATGTATTTGTTTTCCTAAATTTCTGGTTCACACTCTTTACCCATCTCTTTATTGTGCTTTACATTTCGCTGTATACTTTAAAAATTTATATTTTCTAGATAGTCTGAGTGCTACAAATATTCTTCAAATCCATAGATTCTGCTGGATAGTGGAATTTTTTTCTTTTTAAGAGAGAGGATAAAATAGTATTAAAACACAATAATTACAAATGATTACTGAATTTCTTAATAAAATAACATGAATTTCTCATTATTTATTGTAATGCATAATGTTGTCTTCAAACTAATTGTTCATATTATCAGATGTATGCATGTAAAGTTGGAAGAAAAAAGAAATATATAACAAATTAAGAAAAAAAGTCAAACAATTGAAAAAAGGGAGACAAAGCAAGTTATACATTCAGGGCTCCTTTCCACTGTCCAGCAGAAATCCACAGTCTGGCTGTCCAAGCCATCCCACTTACATATACACACCATGTCCCCTGCCCCCTCAGCTCGGTAATTCCTTCCTTATGAGAGGGTTCAAAGGGTGAAATTACCACAGGAGCTGAGAAATTCAGGTCATCAGGACCTACGTTCAAAGTCATTATTCTCACCGGAGGGAAAGCACAGAGTAATGGGAGGTTTCCTAGATGCATATGTATTTTCATATCGTCATCCATATGACTTTTTAATGTTTCACGACATGTGTCACTTAAACTCTAAAAGTCATAAATGTAAACATTTATGTCTTCTGTTTTTATTCCCTTTTTAGTTGACAGATCATGGTTGCATGTATTATATTTACAGCAGTAAATATGTAACATATATTTTCTTTCTTTCTTTCTTTCTTTCTTTCTTTCTTTCTTTCTTTCTTTCTTTCTTGATTGCAGTACTGGGGATTGAACTCTTGACCTTGCACTTGCCAGACAAGTGCTTATTCTACTTAGCTATTTCCCTGGCCCTCTATTTATACTTTAAAAGTTTTATTTTTATGCTTTTACCACTGATCTTGTAGCATTTATTTTTCCATGTTAAAAGGTAGCAATGTGGATTGGAATTTCTTCCCAGTCTAGATAGTAACTTGTTCCGATGGACTCTACTAAACGGTTTCTCTGCCTGACCCATGTCTGAAGACATTCCTCACACACCGACTTTACAAAGATGCCTGCATCTGGTTCTTGAGTCCATTCAGCCCCACTCTTTTCCCAGCACTGAAATACACCATTTTAATTTAATTATTGTGTGCTATTATTTTCCTTCATAGTCCTTCTGTGTAACTAAGTGAGCTGTTCTATCCAGGCCAGCTTCCTCATCAGAAAACTAAGCTCCCGCCGGTGGGCCCAGCGCTGCATGCAGCACCTGGCACACAGATACTTCCATAGAGATCCAGGGTCTCGATGTGGATTTTCTGGGTGACCAGATAGTGAGTGGGAGAAGAAGTCAGCATTGGAACATGGCCCCGTCCTAAGCGGAGTAGTCAGAACTTCCACTGCGGCTGGGGTCCCTCACTGCAGACTGAGGCCTCGCCTCGTCTCACTGGGGGCCTGCAGGTCTTCTCCATTTCCTCTCTGTTGAGCCTACTCCTAGGTGGATCTGAGCACAGGTACATTCTTGCTGTTTCATTCTGATCTCATCACATCTGTATTTTACCAAACAGAAATATTTAAATTTTCCTGCAAGAGATTATTCTCATTTTTATCACGCTCACAGTTTTCCTCAGTATCTGAGTCTACTTCTTCCTTTTTCATAATTAGAATAGGAAATATCTACAGGGTGAGTGTTAAGGATGAGAGGTTGATTTCTAAGTCCTGTAAATATATTAGCTCATCTCAACCTCCCTTGTCGGGGTGCATTCTGATGGCAGCCGTGAATGCTGAGGAAACTGAGGGAGAGGGAGTTCTAGCAGCTCTCTAGGGTCACTTGGAGAAAGCTTAAGTGCCTGTGTTTGTAGCTTATTTTACATAGACGCTCTGATTCAATGTTTTGAAATATATTTCCATCAGCTATCCTGCTTCTAAGGGTAATTTATTAGTTATAAGGAGGTTGTCTTCCTTCATTTGTAGAAACTGCAGAGCTGGTTTCTCAAGCTTGCTGAGTTATGGTTTGAAATACGAAAGGAACAAAGACTCTTGTGTCTTCAGGATCTATATACACTATTTTACAATGGCACATGTGTGCACGTACACTCAGGACCTTGAGCTTGCCAGACAAGCACTTATTCCACTGACCTATCTCCCTGGGACCCTGAATTATCTATTTCTTCCAGAGTTAGGTAACTAGTGTTCAACTGGCTAGCTCCCCTTGGCCCTGTATGGGCTGGAGGTTGTCAGGTCAAATTAAGAAGGAATCAACATCACTACTAGCCACACTCTCCTTGACCTCTCCTAGACGAGCTTTAAGCCTCCCTTGGAAGCAACCTTTTACGTAGCCTGGGGTGAATGCCTTTGTAGCCAAGCGTGGATCAATGGTTTGGTTCTCACCGTTCCTTGTTTTCAAGCACACAGATAATCCATCAAGTTATCACGTTCTCTTTTTTCCATAACTGTCCAAACAGAGCTCTTAGAGTCTCAGCCAGGAAGAGCAAGTTCTTCAATGGCTCATCCTGCAGCCAAATTTAAGTTCTATATCTGTCATTGAGAAAGGTTGCTTCCTGGCCTGCGGGCCACCAAGAGCCCTGTCCTGTGGGGATTTGCATTCTCCAGTACCTCTTTGCTTCACATGAAGGAAGAGAGGGGAAGATACGTTAAATGTATGTGCTCTGTCGACCTCTGATCTGGCAATCAGAATAGAAATAATTAGGAATTCTTGAAAAATGGTTCCAATTTTTCTAGATAAATTTCTTACCTTTTACAGGTATAAAAATTAACATAGAAATTACCATCATAAATAATATAGAACCATTTACCAAAACAGAACTAGAAGGACACCAACCACAATGAATTTGGTAGAAATAGCAATTTTCTGCAGATTTTTCTGGCTTCTTGCTTACTGGCACATATACTGCTACTTATTTTTATTTATCAGTTTCATTTTGAAAAAATTTTCCAGGCTACTGTGATCTTACAATTTTTTTTGGATGAGGTGAAACAAACAACAGAACATTTTTTTAAAAATGTATTTTATAATTATGCATATATATTTGAAAACCTACTCCTATCCTTTTTATACTGCTATGTGTCATGTAATGATATCTTAATCAAGGAAAGACTACATATCAGACAGGATCCCATTAAACTATCATGTCTACTGACACCATAGCCATCTTAGTGTGTGTAGGTGCACTCTGGCATGTTTGCAAAATGACAAAACCACATCTAATTATTTTTCAGAAGCTACCCCATCATTAAAGCATGTGTGATTGCAATGAGTCTGATCTCTGAACCTCAAGATGCAGCATGCGAAAACCCTGATAAGATTTTAACAGGTTGCAAAAACAGTTCACGTATGTTATAGAAATTTTGGAAATGCATTCAACCATAACGGACAAAATAAAAATAAACTTTCCTTCTAACTCCATCATTGAAGTGGGGAAACTTCTGGAATCTCTGATCCACCTGTGTCTTCTCAAAACTTTTTCATAGAAGCAAAAACGAGCCAAGTATCTCACCTGAGCTTTCAGTAACTTACCAGGGATCAGCAAGTTGCTTTTCCCATGTCATGCAGAAAGTCGCACTGCAGAAGACTTCGGAACAAGTTTTCCTTTTCTAGAACATAAAGGTGGCTTTGAAAGCTATGTGGTGGTTTTCTTCATACATACCCCATTTCCTGTTGCTCTGTTTTGTTTGATATTGAAATAGGGAATGAAACATCTTCAGCCATTCTGTACCGATGCTAAACGCTAGCAATTCTAACCCTGGTTTGCCTGTAACCCCCTCTCCCTTGGCCTGTGCAAGTAAGATTTGAAAAATGCATGTGGCTTTGGAGACTCCTGCTGAGTCAGCCATGATTTCTCATAAGAGGGAGAACGTTTGTTTGTGTATAGGAAGTCCAGGGCAGAAGTCTGTGCTCAGACCTGAGACAGATGTCTGTGCGCACAGCTGTTTGTGTTTAAGGACAGAATACAGACATAAACAAGGTTCGATAGTCTTGGTTTGGTGCTAGAATATTTCCTTATACCATAGTCAAAGGAATATCTGTCATAACTAAAAACAAGAAGAAATTTATCAAAAACAGAGCACAAGGCCCTTCCCCCCGAGCCAGGATAAACAAAACCAACATGAGCCTATCACATGCTGCTTTTGTAAAATAAACTCCATCGTACAAAAGGAAACTACCTTATTATTCATAAGAGATGGTGAGATTGAGATATTTTTCCAAAGTCAGCTTGCACTGTCTTCTGTGAAGTTAAGGGGTAGGAGTAGATTTTTCTGGCATGTTTCTTACCGTTGGAATTGCTGTTATGTCCAAAGCTAATGACTCCTGAAAGGAGAGTTTTGGGAAGAATACTTTTGCTGTTCAGCTTCTTCACTGAGCAGAAGAAGACTGACAACAATTTTCTTTTCTATGAGAAAAAGTTCATGTTTTAAACAACTCTGCCACTTCCCCAATCAAGGACAAAAATAACTCCTCGAAAACGTTTTTTCTCTTCATGGTACCAAGATCACAGAATAATATATAACAGATCTGAGACTCCAAGTCACAGGGATTTCTAGCAAGAGCCTTAGAATTTAACCTGTAGCTATGATGGCCCAGAATTTTGAAAAAATACCTTAAAAAGAAACTGACAGATTTTCTGCTCAAAGTACAGGTAATTCACATATTTTTATTCTATGAAGCCCAGAACAGTTGGAGATCATTTCCATTGAGTAGCATCTGCATACAATTTGTTGTAAGGAGAAGTTCAAATAAGAGTTTGGGGCAGAACACATAATTAATATTTAATCCACACTTATTTGTCCAGATTTTAACATCTCAATCCCTTTCCTTTCCAAGCAGGCACTAGAGAGCACATCTGTATTCCCACCATTCAGGAGGTGAGAACAGAAGGAGCGCCACAAATTAGAGGCCAGCCTGGGCTACCTAGTGAGTCGGTGAGTTCAAGGACAGCCTTAACTACACTGTAAGACCCTGTCTCAAAAATAAAACAAAATAACCCCCAAACAAATAAAAGTTCAGAACAGGCCTTCAAAGTAACTACACACTTGGTTTAGAAGATAACCATGTTTTGATGAAAATCCTTAAACAACTTTTTGAAATGGTTTGTTTAAAAGAATCCAAAACATGGTGATACACATAAGACTGAAATGCTACACTTTATTTATATAAGTTTGGGCTTTGAAGAAGTGCTTTGTTTTGTTTCACTGTCAACCCAATAAATCATACTGAGAATCACAAGTGACTTACAACGCTCAAGTCACAGAGCAGGCAACTAAGAGAAATCTGTTCCAATCTTGTCTCTCATAACTTGGGCATTATTAAAATCATATGATGAAGGTAGACAGTCACAGGATAGAACTGCTTCAGAAATAAAATATTCCATACTGCATCTAAAGGTTGATACATGGCTAGGATTTGATAGGTATTCAAAAATTATAGAATCCCTCTGATGCCTGTAATATTTCTGTCGTATAGAAATTTCTAGAATTACATATTTGTGCCATTACTTATGCAAAGAAATCTAATAGGAAAACAACGAAAGAGAAAAAGCTGTAAGAGAAACAAAAATTACTTTTTATTCTATTCATAAATTTGAAATTAATGCAGAAAACTGTGTTAGAAAGATGTTCAAGCCATAAAATAAACTGGGTTTTTTTGCAAAAGATATGATAGCATCATAGTTTAGAAAGGGAAAAGCACCCCAACTAATTTATATTGAGAAGAGGAAGCTTTTAAAATTATATGACATGCTGCTTGTACATTTTTAGCGTGTCTGCTCATTTTCCGATCTGTTTATTTTATCGTCACTCTTTGCATTTTGAACAATACATCAAAAACAAAAATCGAAGTGTGTTAGCACAGACAGAATTGGCAAATTGCTAAGTTATCCACAATATGAGGCCTACAAGGAAAACCAGGGGACTGTAGCCTAAGTGTTTTTTACGCCACATATTTGGACAATGTTAAATTTGCAGTAGGCATCACCAGTTTTACCCACATAGAGAATACATTGTATTCACACGTTTTTATCTTGGTTGTACTTGAATAATTCCATAAATATTTAATAGTCCTAGCTTGTTCCACACATATATATATTTTACATTTAATTGAAGAAAACTTTTTCTTACATTGCATGGTTGAGATTTAGATTTTTTTTTTTTTTTTTTTTTTTGTACTAGGAATCAAACCCAGGACCTTGTGCCTGCCAGACAGGCACTTACACTGCTGAGCTATCTCCCAGACCCAAGATTTATATATTGATCTTGGATTATTTATATGACTGTACTCAGAAATATCTGAATAACTGAGAGTGTAACATATGCTCTTCATAATCCTCACGCATTCTACAAAGAATACATGATAAATTAAACATTTTCACCAAAATAGTGTTTAGAACTACAAAAATGCTTCAGAAGTGGGTCACATTGTAGCACTGCCAAACTCAATTCCACTCGTGCCCGTTTTTCTGGCACACAAGGTATGACTTTCCAGGGAACGTCTTCAGGTAGGAGCAGTCGGCGTGAGCATGCAAGGCTTTACCCGGTCTGACATTTGGATGCTGAGCAGTTGCTGGTGTCATCACGATCACTTTGAAAGGAGAAGTCTCTTTAACAAAACAATTGCTGCAAGGGAACAAGAAATGGGAGGGTTAACACTGATACTGTTGGTTAGGATGAAGACACTGACAATTAATTGTAATGGTTGAAACATTTCCTAACAAAAAAATATAAACATAAATATATTCTCTTACCAGGAAAAAAAAAAAAAAAGCAACTGTTCATCCTTGCTAGGTCAGCTATAAATTTTAGAACTACAGGAGGGAGCTTTGCATGAAAGGTCAATAGACGGATCCCATGTGCTTTGTCTTTAAATTACTGATACCACAGTAGTAAAGAACCAAAGAAGAAAGAGTAGGTAGACAGAAGGGGGAACGCTGAATTTGCTGTAGTGTATTGAAATAAAATAATTTATTGTCGATTTTAAACAAAATACCAGTTAGCCAGTTACACAGTTCCTTCTGACTTGAAACATTTATAATAATACAAATAACAATAAAAGCTACATCTACTGAACTTTTAATCTGTATCAGGCACTATGTATAAAAACTACATTGAAGAACAAATACAGAATTATTTTTCCAATAAGGTGGGATATTGTAGAGCTTGGTTTTTTGTTGATGTTTCATCTCATGATTTGGGAAATTAAAATTTAGAGAAGTTAAAAAAATTTCCAAGTTCATTCAATTAGTAAGTTCAGACACAAATCCAGACCTGTTTGAGCCTGATATAAAGCAACCAAATTTAGCAAACAAAGGTACAAGATACCCAGTCACTTTGAATTTCATATCATTAACACAGAATTCTTTTGTATGCAACCCTTGGAATATATATATAATTTCAGTTACTTGGTTACCTGTTTTCTTGTTTGTCTAGAGTTTCAGGGCATTCCATGTTTTAATGGTGGACCTGTTCTCAAGCTGATTCAGTCTTAGCTCTGCTACTCTAACTCTGAAGACAGGAAGGCTGCCCAAGGATGCAACGGGACAGCTTCTACTTTGCTCTGCTCTATAATGAAGGTCGGTGACAATCGTCCAGGCGCTCCATCAGCATTATTCAACAGTTCCATAGTTCTCAAATTCCGTGAGTGGGAATGTCATCTAGGATGTCTACTGGAAATGCAGATGCCCTGCCCGAGGCTTTGGCAAGGCTTGGAAGTGTGCATTTTAACAAGAATCCCAGATGTTGCTGAGGTAGGTGGTCCTGGGCCTGGTCCCTGAGAAATAGCTAAACAGCCAGCCTACTTGACAAAACTGTCATGACACTGGGAAAGTGCTAGAAAGTTATGTCAGGCACTGTGTGAGTTTCCAGGTGAAGTGTGATTGAAATGACTACAAAGGTGGTCTGGAAGTAACAAGCTGAGTGGAACCCCTCCAAACGCCATGTTCTCATGGCCCCAACTCAGCAGCACTTTATAAAAGGAGGCAACTGCTAAACCCGATGCGTGCTTGCTGGTCTAGTATTATTCTTTTGGACAACAGCCACAGCAAGTTAGCAATGATGGCCTTAAACACGCTAAGTACATTAAATAGGAATACTATCTCTATCCCCCTGCTAATTTGATTTTATTTTTTATTTATGCTTTGGTGCAGGGTCTCACTACATGGCTCAGACTCCTACTGATCCTCCCGGCTCGGCCTCCCCATCACTGGGATTGCAGGCGTGCGCCACCATGCCCAGACTCTTTCGGTGGCTTAGCAAGCCCCGAGGGCTGGACCAGTACAACATGTGGGGGGATCAAACCCTGGTCCCTGTGCTTGCCAAAGCGGGTTCTTATTCCATGAGCTATCTTAGCGGCTCACCCCTGCTAATTTTAACATAAACAGTATCTCTATGTCCCATTGCTCATTTCCAATGCAACGTCTGCTCCTAACTATTCAATTTAGCCATTCAGCGGCATGGGGGGGGGGGAGGTGATTCGTTCCAGCCCTTGACATCTTATATTATTTTACTAATTTTTACAACCTTCTTATAGACTAAGAAATTAAATGAGAATAAATTTAACTGGGTCTTTGTAATTAAGTTTTTTTTTTTTTTTTTCCGAAAAGCTTGAAAAAGCTCACACCCTAAGAAGCCTTATGATATAGTGAAATTGCTTAGCAGTCTCTCTGCCTTCTTCTCAGCACTGCCTGCGGCCATTGTAGTATTTAGATTATCAGCCATTACGTGTGCTTCCTCTGTTTAAATGCCCACTGTAGTTCAAAATGCTTATTTCAGTAACGAAATAGCTGAGCAAAAACTGTGCTCCCCAAAATATTCCCTCTGCCCCCAATTTTCTGTTTCACCGTGCATCAGAAGACTGGGAAAGCACCCACTGTTAGTAGTAGTTCAACACCTCCAGATGAATTATCTTAGCATCTTTATATCACTCAAATGATTGTCTTAAAGTTTCAGTGTGTATCCTGAAAGGCAGTATTAAATATGTTTCCAACTACAGTAAGTCTCAGAACCTCGCCTCAAGTGAATAGAGGCAGTGAGCTTGCAGAAGGATTATTAACTATTATTTATTTTCAAGGGATGACAGACCCTTAAACTTCTTTTTTGAGTTGTCTGTCAGGGGTGCACTTCATGCTCCATTAAACTTACGCATGCACGCACGCACGTGTGTGCAAACACACGCGCCTAGGACTACCTCATTTATGTTAATGTGCTCTAGCAGTGGTGTGGGAGTGGCTTCTCTTTTGTAACTTACAAGAGGAGCTTCACGCAGTGATTTCTGTTACCTTCTGAGACTTTCTTTATACATCTTCCACCTTTTCTAGAGGACATGCTCTAAAGAGCATGCGTAATTGTGCTCATCTAAAGAATTCTGGGTCCTTGGCCAGTCTTTTTCTTCAAAAATTACCTGACATTATTTTGAATAGGATTGCATCAAATCTATAGATTGTTTTGTTTAGGAAGGGTCACCATGTTAATAAGCTAGTCTTTCACTGTGTACGAATCTCTCTGGATTTACTTAGGCCTTACTTCTGAAGGTCTGATTTGGCTGTCAGTTGGCTATCCCATTATAATTGCCATTTCTCTGTTGAACTTATCATTTCGTTGCTGCGGTGTTCAGTCACTGAAAACATGGGTCTTATTTGTGTTTACTTTCTTGAAAGTAGGAATAGCACATTAAAATTCTTTTCTGATGTGCAGTTCATCTTAAACTCAACTTGAGTGGAATTTCTGTGCACCTGAGAACGAGTTTTGTTCTCCTTGGTTTTTCACATTAGGAATAATCTTGAATCACACTCTAGGCAGACGTGGCTTTAAATCATGGAGATTCTTGATTCTGCTCTCTGTCTCTCTCTGTCTCTGTCTCTGTCTCTGTCTCTGTCTCTGTCTCTCTCTCTCTCTCTCTCTCTCTCTCTCCCTCTTTCTCATTTGTTATTTTTTTTAGGTCGGGCTTGAGCTTCATGATATTGATCTTTTTGCAGCAGCATTGCCTGGGTCCAGATCACAGATCTTTCTGACCTTTGCTGATCTCCTGTTCCTATACTTTATGCCTACATGGTGCAAAAGTGAATAAGAAATGTGGATAGACAGAATTTGACAGTGCTTTTCTGGATTCTATCCTTGTAAAATTAAACTACTCTTTTCAATGGCTTATGACCGCATGTGTCTTATTTCCTTGGGCAGAGAGATAGTTTTGTGTTCTGTCATGTGTTTGTTCGTACATGTGCACTTAGCCCAGCTTGAAACTGCAGAGAGGATTCTGTTCAAGGCTCTCTCCAAGTTTCTGCCTTTGTGCACCGTGAGTCTCCCTCAGGTCTCCTCTGCTTGCTGCCTGGCAGGCTCGGGCAATTGTTTCATGAGTTCTGAACATATTTGGTAAAAATTTGCTTCAGAAGGCCTTAGTTCATTATACATGAAGATAGAACTTCCAACCAAAAGGCATGATCTTCCAAATTCTGAAGATGTTATTAAATTTGTGGGTTAAACATGGACTCGCTTGAAATGTGTTCACTATTCCATTAACAAAAACTCCCTTCCATCCTGGTGAGTTCAACATAACTACATCCTCCCAGCTATTCCATAGTAGTCATTCTATTTTTTTTTTCACCTTTAGTAGTTATTCTTGAACACTAAGCTTCTAGGGAACCTTTATCTATTACTCAAAGTTATTTTCTTCATTTGTATGTACCCTGGCTTCTAACATCAGGTAGTAAGGCTGAAAGTGGCAGGCCTCTTGTCATTCTTTCCTCTTAAAAAGGAATGAAACTGGACAGTTTTGAGTGAATGCTGAGTCAGGAAGTTCCATGGGGGCCATGGAGATAGTTCAGCAGGTGAAGCACCTTCCTAGGCAAGCATGAGGGCCTGGGTTCCATCCTAGAAAATGCATGCAGTGCCAGCCCTGGCCCTGGGTACACTGAGCTGACCAGTGAGACAGAGTGTGGTAGCACACACCTGTAATCCCAGTGCCAGAGAGGTTGAAACAGGAGGGTCACTATGACTCCTAGTTGCATAGCACAACCAGTTCCAAATACATAAAATTTAGAGAAAAAAAAATTTCACAGAGTCTGTTTTCCTAGGCTACCCATGAGTGACACCATCCCAGGTATTTGAGATCTAATCATTTTTCAAAAATTATTTTTATTTTAAAGAGAATAAAAACAATAAAATATATTAGAAGCAATGCAGAATTTCAGAAAAAAATGATAGGAATTCAACAATAGTTGTTATATTGCCTATTGCTGTCTACAAGCCTTTGTTCAGATTATCAGATATAGTATGTAAAACATGTCAGAAAGATGTGAAATTGGTCAAAAAAATTAAGTATTAACTGTTCCTTTCAATAAACCAATAGAAATAAGTAGTATAATTGTCTTTGTTATTGTGTGTGTGTGTGTGTGTGCCCTTTCTTTCTTTTCTCCTTTCCCTCATCCCAGTTATTCTTTCCTCTTCAGCAGTTTCCTTCCCTTACATTATATCTGTTGTACTTTCTGAATTTTATTTACTCTTTCTGGTTCTTACACTAAGGAGACAATATGATGTTTACATAGGAAGGTTTGATTTATTTCACTTATGACATGGTCTCTGGTTGCATCCATTTACCTATAAAAAAGAATCTCAAGCTTTTCTTTATGTATAGCTGAGCAATGCTCCATTGCATAAAAATACCACATCATCTTTATCCATTCCTCAGTTGATGGGAATTTGAGTCATTGCTAAGGTTTGCCTATGACAAATTGCACTGCTATAAGCATGGATGCACAGGTGTATCTCTGTGGTATGTAGAGGTCTGTCTCTTGATCAACTTTCTAGGGCCTACATTTCAGTTTGTGTTATTGAGGTAGAGCTCCTTTACTCATTTATGCTTTTTATTTTCTTCTTTGGCTCATGTTTTCTTAATAATTTTTTTGTCTCACCCAGACTATGAGAAAGAGTCTTCCCTTCACCTCTTCCATTTGGATAACTTCTGGGCCCTGGACTCCTATCAGAAGGCAAAATTTTGTCTCAGCACATAAGACAACCTGCGTGATAACATCCTATAACTCAGTGCTTTCCCAGACTTTCTGTTCAAGGAGATTATGGGGCTACAGAGCAAAGGGACTGTCTAGAACTCTTGATACCATTTGGTTTTTCTTTTCTGGCATGATGGTGGATACAGAGCCTGTCATCGACTCAATTGATGCGATGGAACCATCCTCCTTTCTACACCTTTGTCCAATTCAAGTAGCTTTTTAAAAAGTTTTATTTAAAAAAAAAGAAAAGAAAAGAAAAACTTTATTTTGGTTGGGCTCAAGAGCCTGTTAATACACTTCTCTGCTTTACACCAAATTTGCTACTCCATGGTGAAAATAGACATATCAAATAATGTGCTCAAATGGCACTGTTTACCACAACTTAAAACTCTCCACTGTTCCTTTCAATAGCCCTAGGGTTGGTCCTACATATGGTAAGTCCAGTAAATAGGCCAATTTTGTGTAGAAAGTAAAAATGAACTTCTGACTTTCTCCAATGTTGGCTAAACACAGAAGGTATGATAGACATCAACAAAGTTGGCTCTTGAGATTTTACCTAAAATTATTTTCTAACTGTTCACTTTCATGAGCATTAAAAAACATTTTTAGCTTTATTTCTCAAGAAATCTTAGCTATATGCTCTAGTTTTTAAGGAAGATTTTGGACAACTGCACATATAATTATTAAGAAAACTGGAACTATATGTCAATACAGCCTAAGCCAATTAAGAAAGAATGCTAGAGAGTACAGTTTAAAAAAATCACATTAATGAATGTCAGCCATGTTTACAATTTTACCAAGAGTTCAAAGTAAAATGTTCTCTTTAGGTCACAACGTCTTTGCATGATTATGTTCTACCAGAAGCTGCTCGTAAAAGACACCAGCACGTCTAGATTCTGCAGGGAATGCTACCACCCACAGGGAGCGAGCCTTGGGCCGGGTGTGAGAAAGTCCTTCTGTAGTTCCCAAGGGGATTCGTGCTCTGCCAGCTGCTCGCCACCCTCCCTGACCTGCCTGCCGTGCAGACGGGCTGCAGGCGTGCCCCCCAGGTCACCTTACCAGAAGCACCCTTTCTTCTCCTCTCAAACACAAGTAGCTGCACAGTCTACAAAAGTAAGACCCTGACCTGCTGCCCGCCACACCCAGACCTTGCTCCTCGATGCATCTGTCCTCACCAAAACAAGCCTTGCGCATGCATTCTTGCCTTCGTCCTGGCCCCCATCGACAGATGAGATCTTTAATAATGCACTGCTTCTGCTATGTCACCTGCACTCTTCTCACTTAGATTCTGCTATGGCAGCTCATTTTTAAAATTTTGGTATCCAGGTAGGTTTTTCCTGATGAGAATATTTTAAGTATCTTGATATAACACTAGACTGAATCATCAAAGTTGGTATACAGTCATGTTAGCTACATACAAATGCACATGGTTTGCTATTATGTTCTTTGTTTCGTCTTGTTGGCATTTGGACCACTTTCTTTCATCTTGGCATCGTTGGGACGGAGTTCTTGCTAGGAGCATGCTGCTCTATAAAGACGTAGGTGATGTCGAAGAGCACCTTGTTGCATGGTGGTCAAGGGCACAAACACTGGAGTCAGATGCCAGGCTTCGATCCCAACTGAGCCAACTCTACTGACATGATCATGCTGAGTTCCTAAACTTTATCTGAATGAGAATAGTATCAAATCAATTAACACTGAGTTACTATTCTTAAATAATCCCTAACCAAGTCATCATTGCAGAACTATTTTAGATACAGACAGATCAACAGATTGTCATCCTGTCAATTTACAGGTAGAAAACATTTACAAAATAACTACTGACTACTTGTGTCTCATCTGATCTGTACAATTACCTGACAAATGTGCAGGATTTTAGAGACTCTTGGATGACGGCCCCAGCCATGACTTTCCAGGGCCCTGAACGTGCTAGGAAATCTAAAGAATGCTAAGAGGTAAACTCCATTTGCAACTCATACTCAAGGACAAATGATTTTGCTGCTCAGGCCCAGCCAAGAATTCAAGATATCATTAACATAAAGAAATGAAAATATAAATAAAGGCCTTCAGAAATTCAATGTTTAAAAATAGAAAGACAGACATAAAATTGAATTGAATAAAGTCTTGTTTTATCCATTAAATTGTACAAAGCAGGAACTTCTCTGTTTGTTCCCCACTGTTTTATTAGCACTGATGTGTCACTGTGTGGAGATAGGAACAGAATCCTAAGCAGATAGGGACTCTGTTCTGAACAGAATTCTAGGTTAGTGGTTAGGAGAAAACGGAAGAAGTCAAAGAAGAAAGGGAGATGTGTGGTGGGTTTTGTCTGGTCACACATGGGTCAGAGTGAGAGAATGGACCCGGGCCTCTCTCTCTCTCTCTCTCTCTCTCTCTCTCTCTCTCTCTCTCTCTCTGACTCTTATGCAACCGTGAAAAGGATTTGCCCGAAGTAGCCATGGCTCTAAAAAACAATGGGACAGACAGGCGATGCAGAGGTGCCAGCCAAACTAGAGGAAATGCGAGGTCCTCAGCAAACCTGTAGATACTGGGGAAGGGTCAAGGGCAAGGGGGAGAGTGCTCCCTGATGTCTCTGGGCTCCTAGGAATAAAACCTGGTGAAGGCTCTTGGAGTTCAATGTTTAAAAATAGAAAGATATAAAATTGAATTGAATAAAGTCTTGTTTATCCATTAAATTGTCAGTTTGAGCAACTTATTTTGACTGATATATAAGTTCATATATGTTTTCCTCAGCCTGTTAAAGCTCTAAATGGAACTGTGAAAGACATTTTTCTTTTTCATTATCATGTTTTATATTTCTAACATTTCTCTTTGATTTTGATCTAAAAAATATAAAAAGTGAATTCAGTTTATGGTGGGGGCAGTGCTCTTTGAATTTTGTGTTAAGATTGCAGATTTGACTGCTCATATTTTGAAGCTATGTTAGATAAACACAGTTCCAGGATTGTGATCTTTTTATATAAAGTAGCATGTTCTCTTAATCTCTAGTACTCTTCTGTGGCTTACACTCTACATTTTCTCTGTTTTCTCTAAGTGAGTTTGTATCAGATTTTTCTTTCAGTTAAACTACCGTTTCAGTTTTTCCCATCTTCTCCTGTGCCTGGAGTTAGCTTTGGGTTCTTTCTGAGTCTGACAATATTACTCTTTTATTTAAATAATTTGGTCCATTTACATTTTCTGTAGGCTCATAGATGTAGTTCCTAGATATTCAGGCAAGGCCTGGATGCGCTGCAGTAGACAGCATTCCCAGAGGACAGCTTGCCAGTGCGGGGCTTGTCACCATCTGCTTTAGCTGGAAGGAGGCCTCTTGGCCCTCGTCCACCTGCACTTTCTATTACCGCAAGTATGACACTTGAGCACGCTCCAGGGTCTGGCCGACTCAAAGAGCAGACGATTCTGCTGGTGGTGGCCGTTCCAGAGATCCCTGCGGGGTTGGCTGAGAATCTGTTGGACCCGAATGCCAGTCCAGTGTCCCTCTGCCAATTCACCCGCTGCGGGATGGTGTCAGCTCCCATGGCAGGGCCCAGGACGAAAGCCCGGCAAGCTTCTATCACCTCCGCACTGGCTGCCGCAGAGACAGCTCTGCCCCTCAGCTTCTGTCTCAGTTCTCCTTCCGTCTGTCTACATGGGCTTCAGCATCAGTCAAACATCCTATGGGAGAGGCCTGTAGAATGCTTTAAGTCAGCTCCTGGCTTTCAAGGGATAATAGTTCAATATATGCCACTCTACATGGGCCCTTAAGCCTAACTCCTGGCCTATTGCACAGAGAAGAAATCAGCATTTGTCCTGGGAGTGGGAGACACAGTGAATGTGAATCCTATTAACTTTCTAATGTGTCACACCAGACCTCTAAAGCTGTACAAATGTCACCCAACTCTCATTTCCTCTGTGGGAGCTTTGTCTTCCAGGTGAAGCTCCAAGTTTTCCCATGCCCAGATCCAGAATTAGGAAAAATCTCCTAGAAGAGCAGGAAGACAGAATAAACGATCCTTGGCTCACCGCAGTAAGTTCTTTCTTACTGGGAATTTAGCTGCCTTCACAGTCCTTACTTGAAGAGCTTTCTGAGGCCTTTTAAAAGGGTAGGGTTTAGAAGGCCAGCCAAACAGCTCAGCAGATTAAAGCGCCTGCAATGAGGCACAGGGGAGGGGGTTGGATTCCCTGGCCTGGCCTGGCCTGCCAGCCCCGTCCCTGGGTGTGCCGAGATAACGGTTGAGACTGGGCATGGTGGCGCTTGTCTGTAAGCCCAGCTCCTGGGAGGCTGTAAACAGAGGGATCACAAGGGGTTCGATCTAATATTGAGACCATGAACACCCTATAGACCCTTGCCTAAAATAAGTAAATAAAAATTAAATAAAACTGTGCGCTTGGTTTTGCTTTCGTTGATATCTCATTTCCGAAGTGGAGACTTCGCTTTCTGTGCCCTCCTACCCCTTACTCGAAGTGGAAGCCCCGGGTGTCTCTCTCTTCCCCAGCCACTTTCTTTCCCTCTCCATCGAGTCTGTTCCTGAAGCTCCCGGTTCTATGTTCTGTACACTTTACCCAGTCTCAAGCCCTTTGCTCATTTCCATAACCACCGACGCAGTTTAGTGATTCAGCCTTGCAGGGCGGCTGCCTGGCGCGGCACCTAGTGTCCCCAGCCTGGCACGGCACCGAGTGTCCCCAGCCTGGCACAGCACTGAGTGTCTCCAGCTCTGATTTCTCTCCTGTAAGATCCATGCCCTAGAAATTGCTGCGGATTGATCATGGGTAGGCACAGCTTCGGGGACGCGGTTCTCCAGCTAAAATCTTCCCATGACATTTTTGCTCAATTTAATATCAATTTTTTATTCTAAAATACTCTCGGGTTATGATTCTTATTATTTGTCGTCCACCCAAAGTAGAGCACATACCACTCTTTTGAAATAACTAGACATTGTCACTATTGTCCCTTTGTCCAATATTTTTTCTGTTTGACAAATGAAAATATCAGGTTTTTAGTCATTTCCTCATAAATGTCTGCTCGTAGAAACCTGACTATGGCTCAAGTCATGGTATAAACGCTGCCTCAGGATCTCACAACCTTCCCTGCAACCAAACCTTCCTTGTACATAGGTTGACTTACATTTGCTGTTTACTAAATTCTACTAACTTATACTGATTTATGTGTTTTCAACACTGAGCCATAAAAATCTGAGGTCACGCCCCTATTTGTACTATCGAGTAAAATACTTACTATACATTTCCATAGCAAGAGAAAGAAGAAGGAGAAGGAAGAGGAGAAAGAAGAAGAGGAGGAGAAAAGGGAAAAGGAAGAGGAGGAGGAGGAGGAGGAGGAGGAGGAGGAGGGGGAGGAGAATTTGTAAGTGAGCAGAAGAATCAGCCACATAAGAGATCAAAGGATCGGTCTGCAGTTTGAGAGGTATGTTTCTACAGCCCTGATGCTGAGGTGTATTCAGATTTCCTCTAATGCGTACTCAGATCTGAGCAAAGCTTCCGTTTGGCTTTCTATTCTGACTTTATAATCTTCAGAGCCATTGTATGTTTTAAAGCAAACACTAAATATTACTCTAAGTGACTTTTTTTTTCCTAACTTATAATTCAGTCTTAAGCTTTCAATATTCAGGATTTGTACACAAAGTGCTTTTAGCACCTCGGGAGAGTAATGTCATCCAAACACAAAGTGCCATTATGTTTTTATCTTCAGCGTCTTACAATTTATGATGTAATATTTTTATGTCACATAGTTGGGTACTTCACATTTCTACAAACCCTTCCCAGGAATAGTCCCACCCTAAATAAAACTGTTCAAAGTGAAGATCCTTAGTTATAAAATAAGAATAAGTGATGAGACAGAATAGAGTGATCTGTTAAACCCCATTTGGAACAAAGGAGGATCAGTGTAAAACTTTGTACGTGACACAGAGGAGCATTTATGGGTACATGGCCACGACTGTCACATTCTATAAAACTCTGATTCACACACTTATGTCTGCCTGTCATCGGCATTCACGGACTCAGGACTTGCAGAAAGCAAGCTCAGGGTCAGGAGCGTCAGATAATTAATAACATAGCTTCAAGACATTATGAAGGGAGGGAAACTTTTTTACTGCTGGATAATCTATCCTAAGCTCTTTTTGTTGCATCTGAATAAGAAAACAAAGCTACTTAATTCAGTGAACCTTGTTTTTAAAAATAGGCACACCAACATGTGCAATACATGTAAATTATGTCGCTAAAACAGGATGTACTTTGGGGTTGCATAATTTGAAGCCAAAAACTCCCTGTGTCTAAATCCAGGGGTGGGAGGTTGGGAGAGACCATAAAGAAGCGGAAGGTGAACAGGACAAGAACAGAGAACGCAAAATTAGACGGCCTGGGTCAGACCCACAGCTCAGCGATTAGCTAGAAAGGCTCAGGCAGTGATGGAGGCGCCTTGACTTACCGTGAGGTTGTGTCCTGACGAAGCCCACTGTAAGCTGAAAATATCAAAAGTTGAAAGTGTGCCTTATAGGACGAATGTACCAGGCATGACAGGTGCGCCCAGCCAACCTGCAGGCCAGATGTGTATAGGCACTTACATTCCGGTGACGTCATCTCGCACGATGGCTGTTTTAGTGCAGTAGGTGTGACTGTCGCGTGGAGCAACTAGGCACTGTGCTGTCCTCTACCATTCCGGCTGCATCTAGGTAACTGTCACCCCAGTGCAAAGTCACACGGTTGTCAGAAGAGCTGCAGTAAGTCGGAAGCCATCGGTAGTGACACTCAAGGCTTCTGTTTATCACTTTACTTCGACTGGAATGTTCATTACTGGGTACAGAGCATCTACCAGTCCTCACTTACCTGAATATTGAACATCTGCATTTTAGTTTATACACATTAAGTCTCAATAAAAATTGTGGCTTAGAAATCAACATTCTCATCAGAAGGAAAAAATTCATAATTACGAGGTGTGTTATATGGAACAAATGAAATACTTGTATATACAATGTTTCACAAATCATGTTTTATTATTTGAATAAATAACCAACATCTTACAAGGTAAATATTATCCTTTTGATTGAAATCAGTAAAGAAGCACAGTTTCAAAAACATGCTGCCTAATAGAAGATTTGAAGCTCAATTTTGGTCCTGATCTCAGAAACATTAAGATTTTCTTTACTCTAAGAGAAATCAGTGCAGGCCTTGACTAGAAGTTTGGCTGAATTGACTGAGCAGTTTGTTACAGATTTTGTTCTTTTCTTATAGCTTCACTATGGAAAAAGAGCAGAAATTACTCAAATGTTTTTGTAAAACTACTCTGGACAAAAAAGTTCCAGTGGAAAAGGTTCCAATTGGAAATTTTATGTTTTTCTATAGCGACATAACCACACCTTTTAGGGGACAAGCACTGGAGACGACAATTGGGAACGGTATTCAGAGACAGAGTCCAGGAAGGTCTGTAAGTGTCCAGAGAGTGCATTTTGAGTGTTATTCCCTCGACTCTGAAACCCTGACTTGATCATTGTTCTCAGCGGCAGTTTTCCAGGGGTGGCGTAAGGCGCTCTTGCGTCCTTCATGAGGTTCTTCAGGGACTCCACGTGATCACATCGTAGCAGCTGTCACGCTCGTCATCGCACAGCTTCCAGTGGAGCTGCGCGTGGCATGCGCTACTACGACACACTGGGTGCAAATCGCAAGTAAGAATCCAGGTGTTTAAAGCCAGTCAGGAGATTTATACGAGCGAACACATCATGATTCCCAAGAGCCATGCTTTTGTTTTGGAAACTATGGCAATTTTCACAAAAATAGGTTAACATGCCCTGCAAATGGCTTTCAGTGATTTATCATAGGTATTTCAAAATAAGTCAATAAATACTTGTGAAAGTTCTCAGGTCTTATTTCCAATATACTATATATTGGAAGGCATGCCACCCCCAACCCAAAGCTCTTTCTGGTCTTCCCAAACGTTTTTATTTTAGGAGACCTTGATATTTAAATGCTTAGGCACTGCTGCTCTAGTAGAAATTGGGTCTTAATGTAGACTCAAGCATGACCTCTGGTGGATATACCCAGGCGTTTGGTATGCTTGGAGAAATCTGATTCGGTTGCCTGGATAAAAAGGCACCGTTTGAAATTCCACCAGTTTTTCTTTCGTCTTAAGTGTCAGTTCTTGTTTCCACTGCACTGCCTGGTGCAGGGGCTGTGCCAGCTGTCCCTGGGACACTTGCTTAACTACGCCCTGTGAGGAGGCCTCTGAGGACCCCAGGTCTTTCCTGAGCTCGCAGGCAAATGCTGCACTCGCACCTTCTGCTGCTTGCTCAGAGTCCCCTACTGTCCTTACAAATGCTGACGCTGAGGTTTTTGCTGTTGTGTGACGGGATGTCCTTGTGACCACCAGCTCAGACTCATGAGGAGCTGGACAGCTGGACTCAGCTTAATTACAGCTCCCTGGTGCAGAGTCCTTTCCCCACTAGAAGACGTCTTCTCTTCAGACAGGAACTGACCACTAGGGAAATGATGGAGCTTGGCCAAGATAAAGCAAGTCCCTTGGTGTCCCGGTGAGATCTAAATTCATCAAAAAATTAATTTCCTTGTAAAGGAGAAAAGCATGAGTTAAACATCTGCTTCTAGACTCTCTAAGCAAAGGAACAGAGACTGCAAAGCCTAAACTATCTGTTCCCTAAAAGCTTACCAAAACATTGTATACCTTCAGCTAAATACATTCTAAAGTCAACAAAAATATTCATCTTCCAGAGGTCTTCTCAAAAAGCAGATTGTTATTTAGTGGTTTCCTCTACTGAGGATATGGTTCTGGTCCAGTCTGAAAGGCAGAAGCCCTGCCCAAAGCGGTCTCTGGGCCAGTCCCACTGTCAACCCCTTGGCCAGGCAGCCACACGTCGCCAGGATCCAGGAGTGATCAGTCATCATGCTCATGGACAATGACATCAGGACGATGACAGGTGTAGGTCACAAAAGTGAGCATGACTCTTGACTTCAGACAAAGCTAAACTGGAGTCCGTGCTGCTGTATTTTAGGCCAGCATAAGAATGCAGTGTACCATGTTAGATCTCCAGACTTCATCTTCTCTATCTCTGAGACGAGGACAGAAATGTTTTATGTAGCAACCTCATAACCTTATTGTGACAATTGAAAAAGGAGGGCCGGCGAGATAGCTCAGCGGTCTAAAGCACCTGCTTAGGCAAGCTTAGGCAACTGCAAGAACTGTGGTTTGATTCCCAGCACCACATGCTGTGCCATTCCTAATCTCAGGGCAGGCTGATAATAGGAAGGAAGGAAGGAAGGAAGGAAGAAAGAAAGAAAGAAAGAAAGAAAGAAAGAAAGAAAGAAAGAAAGAAAGAAAGAAAGAAACTGAAAAGGCGAGGGAAACCGGAACAGGTGAGAGCACCGGAGGCTCTCTACGTGGATGCTGCCACTGTGAGTAACTGACTAGGACAGGAAGGAGGCTCAGAGTGTGGCCTCGCAGGCTGACCGGGCTTAGCTCACGTCAGCCTTCACCTGGAATTGGGCCTCAGTGGCTGGGCGCTCCTGCTGTTGAGCTCAGTGACCACCCAGCGGTGCTTCCTGGCCTTATCCCAATGCCTGGCTTAGGGCTTTTTTTTGCTTGGCTTGGCTTGGCATTTTTCTTTTGTAAATACATGTACAAATGAAAGAATGCTGCCTGCCAGGCCGATAAGAGCATCACAAATCTTTGTCCATCCCGTTGACTTTGCCAGACTGCGAATGGCAAAAGGCAACGGGTTAAATCCAAAGTTTTCCTCCCACAGATCCTACAACAGAGCAACTTTGTTTAAAGAAGCTCAGGCTTCCAGAACCCCAGAAATGGGCAACTCTTCCCGTGACTAAATCGCATATTGGAGGAGAGAGCAGTATAAAGTTTTCTTGTCTTTCAAGTCACCTTTGAGTATTATTTTCCAACTGGTTTGGAGCTGGAGCCCCCATCTGCTTATCATCTTGCGTTTCCTGGGCCTTCTCAGTCCTCCTTGTCTTGCCCAGCAGGAAGTGCCCTTCCAGACTGCTCATTTTCATTTCTCTTCCTACCCTTCTCAGTGGTCACAGCCCTTGCAAGCTTTCTTTGGAAGCGGATTTTATAACAGATGCAACAGCATCCTCTACTGACAGTGACTCGCAGCCTCAGTGGGGCGCCCGCGCAGCAGCACGTGAGTGTGGTCCGGGTCGCTTCTACTTCCCAGCACTCATTTGTGTTTTTATTCCCTTGTTTTACTTTATGCTCACTTGGGGATCTGGTGAAACAGTCCTTAATTTGCATCAGCAAAGTAAAATGGCTTTCAGAAGAGGTGTTTTGAAATACATCTAAATTTTTGTGGGGGTCATGGCCTTGCTTCAGAGCTGTAGGGAGTTAGGCTGTGATTTCTCCACTAAGCTTTGTCACAAACACCACATGACTTCTTACCACTGGTTTCCCAGCACTGCAGGGTGTGTCGGGTTACACAGACCAAGTGGCAGGGCTGCTTACTCCCAAGCTTGGATGAGTTGCAAAGCCCTTTCCTGTCTTGGGCCCAGTTTGGACCCTCCTTAGGGCCAAAGCCATATTCTTGGCTGTGGAATATGCAGCCCTCCAGGTATTTTGCTCTCTCTTATGGTAGAAGATAAAAAATGCAATGGCATGGTTTTCGTCAGGGTGGGATGTCCCAGCACATTTCTCGTCAATAGCTCTGGGCCACTGCCCTGCTTCCGGCATGGCCGCCTTGCCTCTGTGGGGTCCATGCGTCCTAACAAGAGCTCCTGTGTGACAAGCATCTGCTCACCCTCTTCACTCTAAACGTATTAACTGATGTCACAGACCAACGTCATGAGTGAGGTGGCCAGATTGTCCCTACCCCAAATTATCAGAACAAAGAAGGTAAGAAAGTTTACACAGCCTGTAGTCAAAATACATGTAATTTTTGTCCAACCCACATGACTGTCATCTCTTTTTATAATTTTTATAATCTATGTATATGATCTCTTTTCCTCACTGAGATAGAAAAGAATGCGTTTGGTAAATTAGTGGCTGCAGACTGTGAATGCCGGGCCACATTAATCCGCCTTAGGAAAGATAACATATGTGGTCCCAAATCTACACAAACCCAGTTTGTTTGAATTTAGGAGTCTATCATTTCTTAGGGTCTACCCAGTTTTGTCCCTGGGATGGACTGATGTACTGAGTAAAGCTAAAATGAGGACCACCACCCCTGGCTCTTTAGAGCCACCCGAATGGAACAATGCTCCTAGCCTGGGAAGAGGGAGCTCACTCTTGCATGCTCTGCACTCTGACCAATCTTTCTGCACAGATCAGGGGCCTGAGGTGTAAGCCTCGCCAGCTTCGGTCCTCGTCACCCATCCAGAGATGGGGGACGGTCCCCAGGTAGAACTGTGGACTTGGCCATAATTCTACTTGTCATCTGGACACCACCGCAACAGCGATGACACTTCCGGCCTCTACCTAGTAATATCAGCACAGTGCCGCATCCATCCATCACTGAAGTGCTAGGCACTCCCCTCTCTCTGGGGCAGTGCTTCTGAGTAAAAGTGCCCAGGTCTTTTGGGATTAGGAATGACGGAGTGCTTGATGTAAAAGACTCACTGGAGTTGAGGCACAGCCATGCCTCAGTCAGTGAGTACTGACCCTGAAATCAGACCCAGTCCCAACCCTTGGAAAAAGAGCTGGTGGTGCCTGGCCTCTTCTGATGTCTTGTGCTGATGCAGACTCTGCTGTAACCTCGGTGACTTCCCTTGGGTTTTATCCCTAGGGATCACTTGTTCTGTTAACAGCTCCATAATTCTTAGCAAGCCAAGCCCCTTTGAATGCCCCCTCGAACTTCTGCCAGTGCCTTTTGTCTAATCCTTGTGACCATTTGAGGTATAGTTCGTTTCCTTCGTTATCAGGCTTGAAAAGTCTCTAGATGGTGTACACAATAACTTAATCTTACTTCCGGGTCGAGTGGTCTAGTGCTAGAAGAGCAGGAAAAAGTAGACCCAGAGCGGGGTAGTAGCTAAAGCCTTGTGGAAGGCCCTTCTTCTCGCCTCTGTGGGGTACATGAGTCCTGGGGCAGCCCTCTGCGCCAGCTGCCACAACAGCGAAGGAGCTACTCTTCTCTAGCAAAGGGATGCACATTTCTACCGGCCCAGAAAGCTCAGGAAATTCTTTGGGGTCAAATTGTCCAGCACAATAGGACAAGATGATTCCACTCGCGTGTGCAGTGCCAGCTTTCCCCAAATAGGCCCTCGCCTTTAATTCATCTCCTTGTTAATGTCCAAACATTACAAATATTCACCTAAGTTGTAATACTGTTTTGTTTTAATTTAGTTCTGAGAATGCTGTATTTTTAATTGTAAGTACCCTCACTTGTGAGTTATTTGAAAGATTCTCTTTTAATATCCAAGTTCTGGGGACTTTTATCCATTTTTCGACCACTGATTTTTCAACTTTAATTCACAATAGCCCTGGCGTATGATTGTGACACATCGGAAGTGAGTACGCTTGGAGAGTTCTCTGTGCTAGAACATGGAGTGAACGCATCTCTGTGTGTTGCAAAGGAACGTGTGGTCTCTAACTGTAGCACTCATTAGGTTATATTTGCTAATATGTACTCTGTGTTTATTCATAGAACTTCAGCGTCTGAAAAATTTATGCTCAACTTTTCTGCTATGATTGCATTGGCATTCCTTTAAATTGCGAATTTTTAAAAACATATTTTCAAACAATGAGGATGAGTGTGATCTTGCTGAGCAGTTTCTTATTTTTTTGTCATTTTTGGTCATTTATCTCTAAATTTTCCAATGTTATATCTTAAAAAGTATTATTCCTAATTTTAGTGATGTTCTTCAATATTGCTTTGGTTGAAAGTTACCTAAACTATATTTTCTCTAACCTTTTATTTTTAACCTTTTGAGGTCACTGTATTTCATGGGACACATAAGCTGGACTTTTTTAGAAAACCAAATTGTTGATAATATTTTCATGATATTATGGCATCTAGATTTTTCTTTGTTATGCTTTTTTTTTTTTTTTTTTTGCTTTTTTCATTTCTCTTTCTCTCAACGAAGTTTTGTTTACTGTCTTTTCCTCATCTTACTTAGAAGTTAGTCCAGTTGGCAATTTTCAACATGCTTACACGATTGCAGCACAAATTATATCTATCTGCCTTCTTAAAAATGAGAGCTTCAGCTTTGATGGCAGCTCAGCAATCTGCCACTTTGAGGCTCATTGCACATGTTAAAAACAAGACATTTTCTCCATTGTTAGTTTTTATATAAGTTTTATTCAGAGCCAAGCAGATGTTTACTAAATTCTTTGTATTTACAGTCTGAGATCAGCGAATATATTCTTTAATGGTCCTTTAGTGAGGGCCTATGAATAGGAAACACAATCTGCTTGAAAATGACTACTTCACTCCAATTACATAATAGCAGATGGCCTTCCTCTTCTCTCTGCTCTTGAGGCATGGCTGTGCCTTGCCTCGGAAACTGCCTGGGGATGAGGCAAGCCAAAGTAAGTCCCTAAAGCTGATCCGTTTGGCTCCAGAACAAAAGCCCAGAAGTGCTCCAGTGAGTGCGCTGAGGACCTGCAATAGAGCAGAAGTGACTTGGATTCCTTGGTTTGCCCTGCTCCTCTGTGACGCTGCCTGCTGCTTGTTGCCTGCTGCCTGCTGCCTGCCACTGCCTCGGGCCCTACACTCGACCATTACCAGCCCACCATCTGCCATTAGGGTTGCTATGGCAAACAGAAATGCCAAAGCAACATCCAAAATTTGGAGGCAGATTTATTCTACATCAATGGGCACAGATTAGGATCACTCCCAAAATATCAGTCCCCAGTCTCTGGTGGCCCAGGGTTTCTACAGAATAAGGAAGCTGGAAGTCCAGAGGTAGGACAGCTTGTCCAGCTGGGGATTGATTCTTAGAATATGCGTCACAGTGACCAATCATTTCTAAGAGACAGGGGCAACTGAAATGAACAGGAGCTACTACCTGGCCAATCAGCAAGGTGAAGTGGACTGGCGCTGAGGGCTATTTTGCGTCACAGTTCCCTTTTCTTTTAGTTTCTTCAGCACATATTTGCTCCTGTATTACATGTGATCTGCTGAGACGAGGCCCACCTGGAAGTAGTCAGTGATCCTGGGATGGGCCAGCTCCCCAAGACTGTCTTATTACAGAATATTTTTCCCCTAAGTTGTTTTTAGGAAGACAAATAATCTAGGTCTGTGTGTTCTGTAACAGTAGTCTGGCAAGGTAATGAGGCAGTTCATCTGGCTGTGGAGAATGTCCCTTTCACCTTAGATGTTCAACAAATCTTGGCCCCGTAGCTCACAGATTGTTCTACACTTTTGAAGCAACCATTGCAGAGTTGCTGGCAGAGGGTAGGAAAGAAAGGAGTGGAGACAGAAGCCTGAAATGCCACAAAAATCAAGGCGTCCAGGCATTAAGCACCGCTGTGAATGATGTCCTTGAACTTCAACCATGTTCGACTGCATCCAGAGTGACCAGAGCAAGGCTTTGAGCATGACATGTCTTCAGAGTGGGCTCCCGGTCCACATAAATTCTTCAGCCAATCTAAGGCTGGATTTCTGAAGCTGGCAGAGGTAGTTACTATGCACCTGGGTTGTATTGTGTGCATGAGACCAGGGACAGCAACACAGGCATGGGAGCCTTATCTGGCTGCAAGGGTATGGGTGCCAGCTCTGCGGCTTGAACTTGCAGAAGAAATGGTAGGGGCAGGTCTGGCTCCATATCATTGGTGGCAGGTTTCCTAATGGCAGCAGGAAGCAGTAACAGAGCAGTTTTGGCCAAAGCAGTTCTGTCTAGGTGACCCCAGCATATCTAACTTGTCAGACTCCACTCCTAACAAAGTTGCTTCCGTTCATAAGCAGGGTGTCCTCAGCATCTGTCATTGGGTCCATGTTCGTGTCCAGCCCAGGACACTTAGGTGTTGGCCCAAGGTGAGCTTGTCAGCTTTTTTGATCAGGAGGACACTGGCTACAGAGCACAGAGGCAAAGTAGGGGAGGAAGCCCTCAGTGAGTGGATCCCAGTATTGGCACAGGGGGCCACTGGGCACTCCCAGGAGCTGAGGGTCTGAGTATCCTTGTTTTTGTGAGCTGAGGGGTGCAGATCTTATAGAATCCAGCAGCTCCAAGAAATCTGTGGAGTCATTTCCCTACAACCAGCTTCTGCCAGGCTTAGCAGCAGGGCTGTCAGTATGCAGCATGGGTGTCATCAGTCAGAGTGCAGTGATCTCCTCAAAGAGGGGAAACAAGGTTTTGAACCTCTGAAGGTTGAGCCCAAATCAGAGTCCCGAAATGGGGTCCTTGGAAAGAAGCCGGCTGATAGGAGCCAAGCGAAGGCAGCAGAAGGCCAATTTGAGGTCTGGGCAGGTCTACCAGTTGGCTGTGGCTGGCAGAAGACTGAGGCAAAGTAGATAAAGGACAGTCACAGCAGCCTTGGCGGCTTGGGGATTTAAGCTAGCCTTCAGGCAGGAGAGATGCACTTTAACAGTTTGATAGTTTTGTTTTGTTTCAGAAAACCATTGCAGTGGTCCCTCATTTATCACAGAGGTTACATTTCAGACACTCCCATGATAAGTGAAAACCAGCAAAGTTGCGACATTACATTTATTTTAGTATTTATATACGTTTTAAGGCTTTGTAAACCCTTCTTGCACTCTTGTAAATCTTTCTTACACTTTTAAAAACACTTCTAATGTTCTTGCCATTTTCTAAAATTATCAACCTATGTAATTTTAACATACATACACTGTACAATACTGCAAAATCCCATGGGATAGCAAAAAAAAAAAATCCACGATAAATAACTGAGATGAATATTTTTTGAAAACCTGTGAAACAGTGAGTCTGCGAAAGTTGAACTAGCGAGGGCCTACACTGTACAGCGAAAAGGAGAGATAGAGAGGCAGACTGTCTTAGAGAGAAGGTGCTGGTAGTTTGGTTAAATCTATTGTTAGAGCCTCCCTTAAAACACCAGAGCGGGGGCTGGCAAGATGGTTCAGTGGTCTAAAGTGCCTGCTTAGGAAAACTGAGGCAACTGCATGGACTGTGGTTCAATCCTTGGCACCACATGCTGTGCCAGCAGCACCCCCAGGGCAGGCTGAGCTGTCCATAATATCAAAAAATAAAATACTGGAGGAGTTTTTAATTGTGGCTGTTGAGTCTAGATGAGTTGCATCTTGTCTCAGGGTTTTCTCAGTTGAAAGGTCTTATAGGTGGAACTCAAAAGCAGTCCTTACTGGGCTTTCTCCTTGGAGGAGAGGAGTGTCCCAAGAAGATTGATTGACAGTCTACCAAATGGCTTCGAGTGCACCAGAGGTGCATTCTTGGTAGCAAGCCCTGGGGATGTCTTTTATTCCCCACTTCTGGAAATGAATTTCCCAGCATTCCAGGGCCATGACTATCAGGCATTACGGGCTGATGTAGCCACCTTCCTCCTCCTGGAGTGTAGTCAGAGTCAATATCAAGTCTGACACAGTGGACCTGAGAGTGAAGGAAGCTGGCTGACTTGGAGCAAATTGGAGAGTTGCTCTCAACTTGGAAAGGAGGTCATGCCCCAGGAGAAGCATAGGGAATGCAGGCATGTACAGAAATTTATGCCTGATGAGGTGTCCACCAATCTTTCAGGATCACCTTTGGCAGAATTTCTTTTCAGTGGGGGCTGTAATAGGACCAATGGTTTGGAACAATGGGTTGAGTCACAACTGAATGTTTAACCACTATCCACTGTAAAAGTCATGGATTATTTCCCACATTGTGGCAACAACCACGGGCTCCCTGCAGCCCTGTCTAATAGAGTCTGGTCTTTTTCCTGGAAGTGGGGGGAATGGGCTCTGTGACCCAACTCATGTCTTGTTCCTTTCCTAGTTTCTTCCTTTTTCAGTTTATGAAGACCTTTTGAGAAATCTGCTCACAAGATATTTTTTTCTAATGTCAGAGGCTGACTGTGTAACAATAGCAGCATTAATCATCTGTCGATTTTTAGGATCCTTGGGGTAAAAGACTAGATAGACCCAGTATGCTGTACAGAATCTCCCATTCCATCCGGATGGACTTCTATAGGTTCTTGGGTAACTTCAAAAACCTTAGAGTATGGTATGTACCTAGGACCTCACACCCTTCTGCCATATTTTAGCCCCAGTTTGAACATGCTTGGAGGATGACTGTATTCACCCAAGTGTTAGGAGCAATCACAGTGATTTTAATCAAGACTCAGCCTCTCTAAAATGCAGCAACAGTTTTCAATATTAAACAGAGCCAAAAGAAGTTGCTGCCAGTCTCCATGCTGGTGGGGGGAGGGGGACAAACAAAAACACCAGAACAACACCCAGGATTTGGAGACAGATTTATTTTATGTTGATGAGTACTGATTATGGTACTGAAATGACCCGAAAATGAGCATAAACAGATCAATCACTGTCTGGGGTGTCTCTGAATAGGATGGGTTGTGATGTTCCAAATTAAGAGGGAATCACAGAAGGTTGGTTGGGTACACCTTCCTGAGCTCTAAGATAAACACAAAACAACACTAGGAGCAAGCTAGATCCTCTGGGTTTCAGCGCAGAGGTGGCAGCTGACAGGACTATAAGCTGTCTCCGTAAGGCTGATGGGATGGTCAACATTTGGAGCAATGTTGATGCCATGTGAGAGAGAGTCAGTCTGAGACTTGAGAGGCATATCAGGTGTTATTGGTGCAGCAGAAGCTGTGCTACAGGAGACAGGGCTGGTGGTGAAGCTGTGGAGTGTGAGAGAGTAGCTTGGAGTTGGTAGGTGTCAAGCGGAGGCAGGTTGGCCCAGGAGCCATCTGCCAGAGCAGGAGAAAGCTTTTCTGGCCAAGACTGAATCCAGGAGTTTCTCAGGTCACCTTGTGGGTTTGCTTTGTCAACGAGAACTGCTTTATTGTCCTGCAGGACCCAGGGCCAGAGCCCAGGAGGGAAGCTCTGACACACATAGACACTGGTCAGGGTGGCCTCACTTATGAGCTCCGTCACTTTATTCCAAACCCAATAAACAATTTTAACATCAAGTGTCCACTCAGATGGGCCAAATATTTTGCTATTTAATTTCACAAAAGGCACAGAGCTTCTGAGGTTTCTTTTCTACTCCACAGTCACCAGGAAATCCCTTGCTCAAGTCTGCCAACATTCAATCAGAGACCATGAGCTAACTCTGGCTTGCACGCATCCTATTTCCCTACAGTATGTGTTGTGTACACTGGAATGATGATGCAACAGACAAAGGGAGGTCATTCGGATTTCCACCCAGCCCCACCCCTTGTGAGGACTTACATAGGACTTAGGGATGCAAGGCCTCCACTGTGCCGTATAGCGATCTCCACCCAACCTCAGGTGAGGGCCCAGTCAGCCATTGTGACGAGGGCTTCCCAATCTTGGTGCACAGACAGAGCAGCCTATTGCTTGTGCTGTCGGCCCCACTCAGTCATCCAGCCACCACTCAGAGGTGAAACATTTCAGCCCCTCTTCCCATGAGGTGGCCTTACCTAGCAAAAGTTAATCAATCTCTTCTGTTTGAACTGAGCAGGACTGACACACTGACTGGGGTGCTCCCAGTAATCTTACCAGAATCAGCAGGCAGGCAGGCAGGCAGGCAGACAGACGGACGGACGGATGGACAGATGGATGGACGGATGGACGGGTGGATGGACGGACGGATAGATGGACAGACAGACAGACAGACAGACGGACAGACGGATGGACGGACAGACAGTGCCCTTCTCTCTTGAGGTCCAATGTAAGCTTGTTGGGTGGGGAGCCAGAAATCCTCCCTAGACCTTTAAGGAAACTCAAGAAATCTCAAGGGCACTCCTTCCCATGCAGACCCAGAGAGGTCTTTGCTTCATCTGCAAGAACACAACCAGTGAGTGACCAAAGAGGTCAGTATGGTAGATCTTCCCAGCCAACACGCCAGATACTCTGCACACAGAAACAGCAAAACAACACCTGGGATTTGGAGACAGATTTATTTTATGTCGATGAGTACTGATTATGGTCATTCCCAGAATATCAGGCTCTGATCTGGGGGGTCTAGGCCTTTTATCTGGGATAAACACACAGGGAGGACAGAGGCAGAATGGCTTGTCCAATGGGGAATGGTTTATACAGTGAGCGTCATAATGACCAGCTGTTCACCACAGCAACCTGTCAATGCTAAGAGACAAAAGCACCTGGAACTCAGACAGGAACTATTACTGGCAACACAGAAACTGAAGAATACTGGATGTGAGGGCCATTTTCTTTCCAGTGTGAACCAAATTGCCTCTGCTCAGAGCCACTGTCTTCCGAGGATACGTGGAGGTGCTGCTCCTACTACTGGGGCTGGGGCCACAGGTCTGTGTCCCACCTGCAGAGAACACGAGGACAGTGTGTACTGTGTCTGATGATGTCAGGCCTTGCTCTGGGAAGCAAAGTCCACCAGACAATGGGACACTGATGAAACACAAGAGAAATGCCTCGGTTACTCTTCTCTTGTTGCTGGGACAAATGCCTGACACCTAACTTGAAGGAAGGAAAGGTTTAGTGGAAGTCTCAGTTCATACTTGGCTGGCTCCAAGGCAGAGAGGCACATGGCAGAGAACAAGCTTTCATGGTGGAAGCAGAGAGTGAGAGAGTAAATTGGAGGAGTGACAGCATAGTAGCTACAGAAAGGAGGACTGTCTCCCTTAAATTGCCTTCAGGTTAGGCACTCCAGGGGTACTGAAACCCATAATCCCAGCAGTAATAAAACTCATAATCCCAGTCTTGATCATGAATTAATCTCAAACTCTAAAAGTTCCCACCCCATGATGACATGAAGCTTTGTGGGGGAGAGCGAGACTCGAACCATAGAAAAAAGTAATTCAGATGCTCAGCATGAAATAAAAATTCACAAAATGAAATTCATTTCTCCAGATCTAATTTGGCCACCACTGATGTCTTCCCTTCAGGACTATGTCCAAGAAGATTTGACTCCCTGTGCCCTAGGGTCAGTGGGATTTCTTTTTTGATTCCAGGCAACTTTCTGCCATACTCTTTCAAAAGTAAGTCTGAGATTTGTCCAGCTTAGGCCTCAATATCACAATAACTCATGGCTTTGGGGTCAATCCTAATAAAATAAAAAGAAAAAGAAAACTATCTGATCCTATTTCAGGGGATTCTGGAAAAGCTACACAACAGATTACATACTGACTGCAGGAATAGTGACTACTTGTTCAACTATTCTTGGCCCGGTCCCTAGGCTAGAGTTGCTTTAAGTAAATATATCCTCAGTAACACTGGGAAATTCATCTCTCCCTCCCTAATTTAGCCACCAGGATAAACTTTGGGAAGCTGATTTTTCCCAGTTGTTTAGACTTTGTTCAGAGACAGCAGATAGATGCCCTATCATGTGCCAAACGTGACATATTGGAAGGGGATACCTGGAGAATTGTATGAAGAATTTTGAGGAAACAGCAAGATTGATTAGCAGGAAATGTGTGGAATGATTAATGCCTGCCCTGTCTGCCAAGTAGAGGAGTACTGGCACCTGTCTTGGCATGGCATGGGCCATCTCCAGCACAGACGTAGGAAATCATTGTTACGTTTTGTAATTTAGTCAAAATAAAGTTTCTTCAAAAATCTGCCTCTATACAAGGATGGAAAGAGACAACCAAAAGGGAGGGTCCCCACTGAATCACAGCGTCGAAAGGCCCCTTTAAGGACTACCTTTTCTCTTATCCGTCCTCTCACTTGCTCACTCCTTATATTCTGTTTCTTTCCCTTGCACTGTATCTCTTGTACCTTTCAGATTTTATTCATTCTTTCAGGTTCTTACACTAGGGAGACAATATGAAGCTTTTGCTTCTCTCCCCTTTAAAATAATTTTTTTTAAAATAAAGAGAGTCCTTGCATTGCTGTGGAGGAGCTGGCTGCACCCTGGTCCAGCTGGCACCGTAACAGACGGGTCACGCCAAGAGCATCTTGAGAGCTGTGCGTTGGATGAAGCTGCCTAGAAAGCACCCAACGTGACGTCCCAGTGGCTTTATGACGGATCACCCTGTAACATCCATTACGCTACACACTGGAGCAAGAGACGTCATGCAGGAGAAAAGGGCAGAGACTCAGGAGCGAGAGCTGAGGCGAGGCAGCAGGGACAGAGGCAGCAAGCCCTGAAGCAGACCAGCGATGGGACGCAATCCACACAGCGGGTTGCGGCTAATTCCTCCCGAGATCAGGGAGGATATCTAATTCAGACTAGGTCACGGCATAGCCATGCAGGACAGAGAACCAGCTGACTCAAAATGACCTCCACTCCTTGAAATATTCGTAGCCTTTCCACTGTCCCTTGGAGCCAAGCTTCCCTCCAGCTCTACCACATACACGTGAAACGCTGGCATGCTTTGTGGCCACAAGACTATTACCCATGATTCTATGGGTAGCCATGCTAATAGCAGTAATAAATATTTGTGAAAATGTACCATGTGTCTGATTTTCTGGCAACATTTTAAATGTTAATATTTGAAGTAAAGAGAGAGAGAGAGAGAGAGAGAGAGAGAGAGAGAGAGAGAAAGAGAGAGAGGAAACAGGTTTTACAAACATCCCAGTTTTATAGTAGAAAATGAAACTCGGACAGGTCAGTCCTCTTCTCCAGTGTCACGGAACACCCCAAAGGAGTCGTTAAAGCTCCTCCCCTGTCCCTTATGCTGTGATGCTTTCCAAGTTGCTTTCTTTATTGGCAACGAGGTGGTGAGGCTAACGTGGCATTTCCAACTGTGACGTGCTATCACAGACATAGCTCCTTTAATTTCATAACTTTTCATGTGAGGAAGGAAAGCACAGAAGTTCTTTTCATTTCACAAAGAGAATATGGAGGTTCGAATAAAGATTTGTGCTGAGGCCACGTAGTTGGAGGCCACAGAACTCACCAAAACGTGGGTTTTCTTAAGCATGAGCCACTGGCTACAAAAACCATGAAGATGCTTTGACTAATGTGAATTGAATGTTTTTCTATGTGACAAAGGTAGAAAGGATGGACAGATGATCTAAGCCCTGCTAGGACTCTTTGCTCCATCACACTAAACACTAACTGTACTCATTCAACAAGCAGCAACTGCCAGCTGAGGCATCAGACACAAATCACTCGATGCCCCTTCACAGGCGGAAGCACCTTAGGGGCTGCTAATTTCAAATGTCCCACTTTATAACTAAGTCACTGACTTATCCTACCCATTCTATTGCAATCTGGTCTGGATAGCTCCTGTCCCCAGCTCCACAGGAGGCTGAGCCAGGAAGACTACAAGTTCAAGACTAACCTGGGCCACTTAATGAGGCCTTGCCTCAAATGTGAGCTGAAAGGGCTCAAGACATAGATTGGTGATCTTGGATTCAATCCTCAGTTCTGGGGGAAAAAAAAAAAAAAAAATATATATATATATATATATATATATATATATATATATATATATATATAGAGAGAGAGAGAGAGAGAGAGAGAGAGAGAGAAACAATGTGGGAGGGGTACCAGAAATCAAGTTTTGGGTCTTTCTCTTGCCAGGCAGGTGCTGTGCCACTGAACTGTATCCCCAGCATAAAAAACAAAACAAAGCATATCTGTTCTGAAATTCAAAGAGGATTTCCTCAGATTACAATTATAAATAATGAAAAGATCATATACATATATACATTATATACATACATCTAGCATATTTATCTATATCTATCTATATCTGTATCTATGTATAGATAGATAGATAGATAGATAGATAGATAGATAGATAGATAGATAGATAGTTAGATAGATAGATATAGGGATCAATGTTAAAAATGGGGTAAGGGGTAAGGAGGCTTGGAGGGGAACAACCCTGGAGGACCACAAGCCGTGTCAGTCGGGGCTCCCCAGAGAAGTGTAAAGAGAATAACTTTGGCCAGGTTTTTTCCTTTGAAAACCAGTTCTGAGCGGCCACCAGATGCCACTGTTGTCAGTTGTATGTTTTCAAGTTTCAAATTTGGGAAAATCAGTCATTACTAAAAAATGTCACGAATGAGATAAAGCTGATAAATCATGTTATCTTTTTAAAAATTAAATGAATTTCTGCATAGTTGGAACTTATGATACGAACTTAATAAAGCAAACTTCAGAAGCAAAATGTATTAGATTTTTAGGAAAAGGTAACAATAGATGATCACACTTCTATGTTTGGAAATGGCAATTTTGAAAAATTAGAAGTTTTTTTTAACATCCAGTATGAACCTATAGGTACTTTTAATAACCAAGATACACTCTATCCTAATGAGTGACATTAAAGAGAAAAATAAATTGACGCCACTCATTTTCACTACGGTGACATCATAAAGATTTTACATTTATAAAACCAATATTCAATTGTAAAGTAGGTATTGCAAGATTCACTAACTATGGCACTATGTCCCATTTCCATCAGTCAGGTCTTTTAAAAAATAATTTAAGACCTAGTAAGTAAGAAGACCTTGACGGCTAATTCCTTGAGCAAATCTTACATGGCAGGCGCTGTCTTTTTCTAAGCTGTTCTCACAGACCATATGGGGAGACAAGCATGGTTGAGCTCATGGGTGGCATCTGTATCTTTCTGAAATACCCTAGGGATGTCACTTAATATTTTCTTTGAAAATTATCAGTTCCACAAAATATCTGTAAGAGATAGTTCATATAAATATTTCATGCAGTTTCATGTGGGATCAAACTTTTCAGTACAGTATGTTAATTTACTCACAATAAAATAGTAAGTGTATAATGGTTAGTGTTTTTTATTTTTATTTATTTTTGTAATGTATTTGGTACAGAGTCTCACTATGCGGCTCAGACTCATAGTGATCTTGCTGTTTTCAGCCTCCCCAGAGCTGGGATTACAGGTGTGCACCACCACACCCAGTGTCAGTGGCCAGCTCAGTGCACCCAGGGGCAGTGTCGAGGAGTAAACCCCAGTCCCTGTGCTTAAGCAGGCACTCAGTCTGCTGAGCTATCTCACTAGCCCAATGTATCATGTTTGGTGGACATTCTAATAGTTGTTATAAAGGATGCAGAATAGATAGACTTCTGTCCTTATGCAAGACATAAGATAGAACAAAATATAGGCTTTTTATCTGGATAGACCTAACCTACACTGTCTCTGCTCTTACTTATAAAATGCACCCATAAAATGGTGATGCCTAAAACTGTTGTAAGAACTAAATAAAATAAAATAAAGTACTAGCTGAGCAGGTGATAGCCTTTGCAGAAGAGGTAAGATGGGTAGTTAAAAGCACTAGTCACATGGAAAGTAGAAAAGAGTAAGTGGTATATTAAGGAATAAAACACATATGAACTTTAGAAGAAGATATCACAGACTTGTGATATTTTCCTCAAGGAGGCTTGAGGAAGAATTTATGGAGGAGAATGCTTTAGTGCTTCACGATCCTCACAGGCAGCACTGTAGGCTGATCTCATTTTAGACAGAGAAGGTAGGACCTGAGAGACCCCGAGGAAGTCCGCCTGGAAGCCTTATCCTCTCCCTAGCCCTGCCGTGCCCAAAACACAGCACAAGTTTCAACCTTGCTAGGGAAATCACTGGTAAAATTTTGGTAACTGTTAACTAGATAAAGAACTGAATGTATGTTGTGTTTTTCATTGAAGAATTCATTGTGATTTTGGCGAATGCAGAACTAGAGATCTCTCCAGACCTCAGCCAAAGCGGCCCAAGGTGTGAACGGAAGAGAATAAATGGGCCATGAGAAGAGCGAGTGCTCCCCAGAAGCTTTCTGTGAGAGGAGAAGCAGGAACAGCATGTGTGCCATGGCAGGGTGGGACGAGATGTTTTTGTTTGTTTGTTTTAAAATGGCACGGAGAAGCAAACATAGTTTTGAATGGAGCAGGGAGGCAGGAGGGAAAAGATGCAGTAAGGAAGCAAAATCATCTATGAGTAGGGCAACATTCCAGAGAATTCTGGGTGAGAACAAATCAAGAGATGCGGTTAAGTGATTACCTGGACATGAGCAGGGAAGTCTTTCCACCTCAAAGAGCAGAAGGAAAAGACAAGATAAAATAGACGCAAGAAGATCTTCATCTTAAACGTTAAGTAAGTATAGAAAATTGTTATGCATCACCTATTGGTGTTTGCAGCTAATATAAGGTACAATATGAACATACACTTTTTGACAAAAGATTCTTACATGTTTCAAATCACATATAAAATGTTTTGCATTTACTTCGATATGTTTCTTTTTCTTTCTTTCTTTCTACTTTTTCTTTATGGGAGTAGTGGGAAGGAGGTAGAAAGGGCAGGCAAAAGAGACAGGAAATTGAGGGGATTAATGTCCAGTGGCCTCCTTACTCTGTGAAGGGGTGGCAAGGCTATCTAAGACATTGGAGCAAAATGGAGACAAAAACGTTTGCACAAAGTGTCAACACTTTAGCCGCTCTGAGGAAAACGAAGCCACACCGGTCTCAAACTGAAAACTGATTTTTCCTGTTTTCATTCAGATCATGGCTAAAAAAGTCCTTCAGCTAAAAATTACTGATACACAAATTGACAGTGAACAAACAATGGGGAGAAAAAATATCCATGTGAATGTGGGAGATAAACCCCACCCACTGCAGCAATCCCATACATACACATTGAGATAATGAAATACCGTGTTGTATCCCACCAGATAAGAAAACAAGGATTACATGTCGCTGAAAATGCAAATGAACTAAAATTTTTATATCCTGCTAAAGGTGATTTAAATTTCTAAGGAGTTTGAGGATGGATCAATGTAGTAGACCAAGACTGTGCTCCTGGTCTTTGGAGAGAATTGTACAATTCACCTATTTCCCTGCGTGCCTCTACGCCCTTCAGGAGGAAATATTTCTTGACTGATTGCTTAGGACTCCATCATGAGTTGCTCTGACCAAGTGCTTACAGGACGACAGGCTTCTGACAGCTTTCCCACCCACATTTCATTTATGACAAGAAGGTATCCACTCAACAAGAGGGGTTTCCATAGCAACCCCATAGCCAAATCACTTCTTGGAACTCCTGAAGTGGTTTTAGACTCCTAAACCTCTACAGCAAAGGATTCTTTATAACATGTAAGGAAGATGCAAACAAAGGGCTATTGTGTCATACAAAGATGTTTATTGCTTAAATGTGTATGAATTTTGAGAATTTAATCATGAATGAAAACATTTCTGGAAGATGTTACACACTCCATATTAATTTTTGTTACTGATTTAAGGCACATAGTGCAAAATACTTTTTTTCTGATACAGAGATTCCCTGGTGTTTATTTAACCACATGGGCATAAAACTGCTTTAGTACCTTATATGATACAATATAGCCCTAGTAAATGTTGGGGGGTCACTTTGTGGGTAAAACTAGTATACTACAATTTACCAGAGAAAACCCAGTAGTAGATTCTGTTTGGCTTTCAGACTAGATGGCCATAGAAAAATATTATTTGTCAACCTTTCTTTGAAAATCATATTGGTAAATAATAAACAATTAAATCAACTAATGGGAAAAAAATCTCTTAACATCTGTGAATTTCTTTTTAAACATACTTAATTTTTATATTGTCCATTTTGTTTTGAGTTGAAAAACCTCAAAGATAAAATAACTTGAATGTTTCTAATAAAAATCTTTCTATATGTAAACATCATTTTATGTTTTCCAAAATAAGATCTTCAAAATTTTAAGAATTCTCATTTTCAATCTTACTAATGAAGTACAGTACATAATATTGAAAAAATAGATTTTAAAAAGACTAGCTATATACATATATAATAGTCATAAAGTTATAATTCTATATAAATATTATAAAAAACAACGCATTGTCTTATGAGTACAATCAAGTTGGAGGTAGATTTTTTAAATCAAATTATAATGTTTTCTAATACCCACAAAATTTCACATTTAGTATTTAATCCAAGCATAAATTTTTAATATGAAGTTTATACCACATTTTTAGAACTTATTTTTATTCATTAGGCCACCACAGTCCATAATTATAATTAAAGGAAAAATTAGACAAGGTATCTACACTGTATCAGTAGAAAGTATAATGGCTATGTATTTTTATATAACTATTGATTTCATTTTCACCTGACAGATTCAATGTTTCTAGTAATTTTGAAAAGACTTTTTCCCTCTAATTTTTACTCATTTCACTTTAACAGTAAAATAGACATTTCATGGTACACTAAGATACCGAGCAAACATCTACACGTGTGGTCAATCATATGACATCATTATGGTCCAGTCTGAATTGTGAACAGCGATGTCGTCTTGGCATCACTGCTTCAGACAAGCTTGTATTCCCCATCTTCATAAATTATGTGATTTTTAAAGTTCCTGAAGCATCAGTTCTGCTTATACTTACGGTTTTGAGTCATTTGAGTCCCTGACGAGCACCCTGCAAAGAAGGCAGCGACACCTTGGCCATGGAAATCCCAGGAAGGGACAAGTAGAGAGGAGCACCAGTTTTTCTGTGTTTTTCAGAGGTTCTTCCCTCATCTGGGCATCCTTCCCTCTTCCGAACTGTCACGTTACTTGAATTGGAAGCCCGGTGTTCACGTGAGGAACGCACTTTCCACAGAATCCTCCACATCTGCCATACACTTTGGTTCCATCCTGTAAATAAAAAGGGACAGAAACACAGGAGATTATCACACAGGTGGGTATCAAAGAACACGGACCAGGAAAAACAGCTGTGCTGGACCATCAGGCTGAAAGCATCACCCTGGCCTCCTATGGCATTGCGTTTGAAGCTAAAGATAGCATCACTACACTATTGGCTCAGATTGATGGTTGTAGGGAAGTTACAAGGGAATTAGATACTCAGGTCCATATCAACTGCTGGATAATACAAACCATATATATATATATATATAACATCACTTCCATTTTGGCTTCAGTGTGTTGAATTTTCTGCCCAATATTGCCAAAATTTTATATGATTCTCTTAGACAAATTTCTTTAAAAGGTATTATATAAACTTGACCTTTAAATATGGGTGCACATCTATTGCTGTGGTTTGAGGTTTTCAGTTCATCTGGAAAAATACCCAGGAGAGGAATAGCTGGCTCGAATGGGATCTCCAATTATAGCCTTTTAAGCAATCTCCACAGTGATTGCTACAGTGGTGGTTCCAGTCTGCACTCCCACCAGCAGTGGAGAAGCGCTCCCCCCCACCGCCCCTCTAGCGTTTGTTATTGGCTGACTTCTTGATGAGAGCCATTCTTTCTAGGGTGAGGTGGGATCTCAGTGTTGTTTTAATTTGCATCTCTCAAATGACCAACGATGTTGAACACTTTTTTCACATATTTACTTGCCATTTGTATTTCTTCCTCTGAGAAGTGTATATTCATCTCAGATGCTCATTTTTGAATTGGACCTTTGAATTTAGGGGGCCTGATTCTATTTTATTCTTTGTATGTTCTAGATAGAAGGTCTTTCTTATAGCTAAATCCTGGAAACAATCTAGATACCCATCAAGTGAAGAACGGATAAAGGAGATGTGGTATTTTTACACAGTGGAGTATTATTCAGCTATAGGACAGCATAAATTTGAGTCTTCTGTCAGTAAATGGATGCGGCTAGAGAACTCAGTCTAAGCGAAATAAATCAGGCCCCATGTTCAAACATTGAATTCTCTCCTTAGTGTGAGAACTTGAAAGAGAAAATGGAATCTGAAGGGTTCAATAGCTACCGGTAAAAGAGAATGAACTTATTCAAAAGTTAAGGAGAAGGACAGGAGAGGGAGTGGGGAAAAGAGATTTGTCTATGTGTGTAAGCAGGATGGTTTCACTGCACTGTGCGTAAATGTGTGCTGGGCTGTGGAAAGAAGCAGTTAATACTTTAATTTGTTTCATCTCCTTGTTTTCAATTCTTTTTCCTTTTCATCTTCCTAATTTCTTATACACCTCTTTCTTTTTATTTCTTCTTTCAATTTTGTATTCACATAGCTAGTAATACAAATAATTGGTTGGAAGGCAACGCTATGCACTGCGACAAATGCTGTGAAATTCATTACTTGGTTAAGTGAAAATCTGTATCACTTGTAATTTTTTTGTTTCAATTCTAATTTGTACTCTCTTTAAAAACTAAAAAAAAAAAAAAAAAAACTTAACCCTTAAAACACACAACTTACACTCTACCCTATTTGCCTGAAACCTCTCACAGTAGATTAGAAACAAATCATGGAGAAAGGTGTGCGTTAAAGTGAAAGGAAAAAGCGCTCAGGCGGAAGCCAAAATGACAGAGGCTGGGGCCTCTCTACGGACTGCTGCCCACTTGAGGTCCACATCGAAAGACTTTGCTAGGACGAAACAAAACCAGGGGGGCCACGTGTCATTTCTGGAGATGGTAAGTTGTTATTTTTCTCTCAGAAGGAAAGAAAGAGTACAGAGGAAATTTTGGTTTCTTGATCATTTTGAGATGGAACCATGTTTGAAGACTCGGAGGTTCTGAGTACTTTTAACTTCAGATTTTCTAAGTAAACAAGGAGAAAAGGATGGCAGAAACTCAGGTGTGCATGCTTTCTTATTTCCAAATAAGATCGTTAGAGTAGAAATTTAATCTTTATTAAATTTGGTGTTAGACGAAAGTGCTGGCATTTGCACTAAGTGTACTGGAGTTAAGTCTCAGTTTTATAACCACTGTTGTTTTCCAAACAAAAAAACGTTGTGATGTGCACTTTACAGTTATATGACGGATTCGAAAATTTTAGCTAAATTAGTTAAATAAGTTAGAAATAACTGGAGATAGATGTTCTCTGTGAGTTACAAAAATAACCTTAAGAAGCTAAATAGGAGAAAAATGGATATTGCTAAATATTGATATCTTCTGGTGATTTTTTTTCCAGAATACAGTCTTTAGATATAAATAGCAGACACCAAAAAGTAGGCGAGTATTTTATTGATATAGTTCACATTTTACCTCCTCTGAGTATATTTTAAATAAGCAACTATTCTTTTAACAACAAAAAATTAGACCTCAAAAAAATATTAGACCTCAATATGTTAAATAAATGCCTAAAAAATATTTTTTGAAAGCTTAGTGGCCAGCTAAATAGCTGAGTGGATGAAAGCGCGTGCAAGCAAGTGAAGGGGCAGGAGGCTCAATCCCCCGACCTGCAGTGCCGGCCCCGCCCCTGAGGTGCGCTGAGAAGGGGACTGAGACCGGGCATGGTGGTGCATGCCTGTAATCCCAGCTCTTGGGAGGCTGTGAACAGACGGATCACTATGAGTCCAATCTGGTGGTGAGACCGTGAACACCCTGTAGACTCTTACCTAAAACACACACACACACACACACACACACACACACACACAAACACACAAAGAAAGCTTAGTAATTTAGCATGCAGAAGAACTAGTGAAAATTAAATTTATTGTATTAATAATTTTATAGTCTTCAGAAAGAGTGTTAGAAGGGATCTGTATATGACAACATTGAAATTTACTTATAAATAATGATTATATAGGTAGAAGTATAAGACTGGTGATGTTACAAAAGGGAAGTGCGAAGCACTGCGGTGGGTGGGGCTGTTCCTGGGGCGGGCTCATGTGCCATGTGCAGCCTAAGACAGAGCCACGCCCTCCCCCAGAGGCAATGCCTGGAAGAACGGAAGGAGCCTCATTGAGCTATGGACCCCAGTCACCACACCAGCGGCAAAATCACAAGGGCTCTCTTAAAAGAGCTGCAAGGGGTAAGAGCAAGGAAGTGAAGAGCGGGAAGGCGTTAAGTGCACGGACCAAGCCTGCGCAATGAGTGTAAGTACTATGAACAGTAAACCGGGATTAATACAAGTTATAGCATTAACTATATAAATAAACTATGCACATATTTATGCATGTATGTAGAAACACAATATAATAATTTTTACATAACAAAATAGTAGTACCTATACTATTTAACAGTATAACCTAGATAGATAGCCCAGAAAATACTGGCACGACATAAATAATCCTGATTCTTGAAAACATTGCGAGATGTGACAGGTGACAAGCGGCCACAGTGCTCCCATCATTAGATTAAAGTCCTGTGATAAGGAAGTCAAAAATGCAACTGCCTCGGAATATTAAACCCCACAAATCTTTAACAATTAAGGCATAGTTGAAGCTGTTGCCTCTTCCTAAAATATCTACATTATCTACAAACTGAAGATGGGCAAAATTTGTGTGTCCTGGGCCAGCCAGATAGCTCTGTGGACTACAGCGCCTGCTTAGGCAGAGCGCAGCAGCTGGGGTTTGATCCTGGTGTGCTGTGCCGGCCCCACTCTCGGAGAGATTGAGATTGGGTGTGGCGGTGCCCACCTGTAATCCCAGCACTTGGGAGGCTGAAAACAGGAGTCCAAGATATGTAGTGAGAACCTGAACACCCTGTAGACCCTGTACTAAAAACAAAAACAAAAAGTCTGTATGTCTTGATATTTGGTTTTCATGGTCAGATATTGGTAGCCCATGTGTGGAGGTACAAATATACATATATACATACATATACATATGCATATATACTTATGTATAGGTGGTACAGACATTCTGTATATGGACATTAATAAAAAGGCATTTCATTTCTTTTCACAAAATGACTCTCTCGTCACTAACTCTGTGTAATTGAAGTTTGCAGTGGAGAGCCTTCGATGCTACTTGCTAACACAGCAGCAGCTCGCCTGGCTCTTCGGCCCGCAGGACTTACCTGGGCTCTGTGGATCGTGACAGAAGCATACCTCCCCTGAGCAAGCCATTTCGCTGTGCTGGCTATTTTCATTCCAGTTCCTGCCAAATTGATGCTGAACTGTCCCTGGACGCAAACACAAGGCCAAATAAGAGATGCATTCGGAAACTACTTAAGAATGCGCTTGGCTGGAAGCATCAAATGATTCAGATGAGTTTTCAAGGAACTTTTGTAAAATGAAAGAAAGATGATTGATACAGCCTTACTGTAAAGAAAACAAATGTTAAGGATTTTAAACCCTGCTTTCAAATAAATCTTCTCAGATACAAGTGAGAATTAACACCACATGTTATTTGTGCTGGAGGAATTCTGTCTAAGCCCAGGACTGTGCAACTTGACAGCTAGAGACAATAGTTCTGTAGTGATTTTCAAGTCCTGACAAAGCAGATACAGAAGGACTAAAACCTGCCAGATGAACCTTTCTGCTGTTTCAATATTTTACTCTGATCACTAACTTTTGTGACGTCATGCTTGTCTAGCATATTTTCTGGAATCATCTATTCCTGTGTCACTCCCTTTTGGGGTAAAATTATTACTTCTTTCACTATTGAGTGTGACGTTTTTCGTACTCCCTATAGTATCCATTATGCCCATCTAGAAGTGGATATATTATGCAGCATAATTTATATACATTGAGCTTTATGAACTAACTCTTCACATGCAAGACTATTTTCATGTCAAAATATTTAACTATCTATGCTCATAATTTAATTGCATATGTCTGTTGATTGGGAAAATAAGAACCACACCAGTACAGTACAGACATATATCAAAAAGTAGAAGTTCCTATGAATTCAGGCTACAGACAAAATGCATGAAAACCTAGAGCAATGGTAAGGCATTCTTAGATGTATCATCATATTCTTGTGGCCCAAGACCCTTATGAAACCTGAGCAAGACTCCAATGAAATGTTGAGACTTATATTATGTGAATAAAACTACTATCTTTTCAGGCATGTGAAGGTTAAATAAATGTGAAATACAGTTATGTGCTATGATTGTAGCTAAAAATAATCAGGTATCAGTGGAGCTTACTGACTTCACTCTCTTAGCAACCATATGCCGTAGATCCATGCATGGCTGAAGGGTGAAGCTGTCATTCGTAAGACTGCTCCATACCTATTCCCCTCAAATTTTTGTGTCTCCTCAGGCCACTTACCCCTGTTCTTACTTCCCTGTACCCTGCTAGCTGTGGTGTTTGCCTTGAACTCTATGGACAATTAGTTGCCCCAAGAGAATAGAAAAATTGAACACTTGACAAAGACTTGAGTGTCCAAAGTGCCTTGGACACTCTCCTAGGTGAGATTAACTCCTTCACTCTCTTGCCAGAGTGAATCTAGGGAGTAACCCTACAATAATGGAAATAAACCACAAACTGCTGGTGGGAAACCCTTCAGCCTTGGGGCCTGGGCTAAGGTGCAAGCGAGGACTGCTTCTAGTTGAGCTGCAGATCAAAAGATCACATCTAAAATGCAACAGGAAATGCCCCCAGCCCCAGCCAGGATACTTCAGCTTCTTAGTCGTCCCATTAATAGTTCCTGCTTGCTTCCGTTGCATAGAAATGCCTGGTCGCTGTGAGGCATAGCTGGTTATTGTGATACACATTGCATAAGCCAAACCCAACTTGACAAGTCATTCTGTCTCTGTACTTCCTGCTATCTTGGCCCATAGATGCCTAGACCACCAGGCCTAATATTGTGGAAGTGACCCCAATCACTGCCTATTGGTATAAAATAAATCTGCCTCCAAATCCTGGGTGTTGTTTCCATGTTTCTGCTTGCTGTTACAGCCCTACTGGCGTGTATCTATGTTCATGCTAGTACCATACTGTTTTGATTGCTATCATTTTGTAATGTAATTTTAAATCAGGATGTGAGCTGCTTCCAGCTTTGTTTGTCTTTCTCTGAGTAACTTTGGCTATTCTGAGTCTTTCACGTTTCTATATATATTTTAGATTTTTTTTCTTGTTTCTGTGAAGAATGGCATTGGGATTTTGAAAGACACTGTGCTCCATCTATGCATGGTTTTCAGTGTCACAGACATTCTAAGAACAGCTTCTTTCATGCAATAAGCATAGGAAATCTCTCTATTTCTTTGTGTCCCTTGTTAATTTCTTTCACCAATGTCTTACAGGTTTCATTGGAAAGATTTTTCCCTACTATAAATCTATTCCCCCTGTTTTAAGGATTTCAGAAATGTTATTTTAACAGAATTGTGGGGTTTTTAGCTTTGCTTTTAGTTAGGTCAGAATTTGTGTATAAAAAAACCACTGAATTTTGCATGTTGATCTTTTATCCTGCAACTTTACTTAAAATCACTCATTTGAAATCAGTTCCTAGCCAGACGTGGGGGTGCATGCCTATAATCCCAGCACTTGGGAGGCTGAGGCAGGAGGATCAGTATGAGTTCGAGATCAGCCTGAGCTACCAAAGTGAGCTCAAGGCTAGCCTAAACTGCATGGTGAGACCCTGTCTCAAAAAAGACAAAAATAAAATAAAGTAAAAATAAAATAAAATCATAAAAAAGAAATCAGTTCCTGCAGTGTATGTGTGTGTGTGTATGTGTGTGTGCATGTGTGTGTGTGTGTGTGTGTGTGTGTATGTGTGTGTGCATGTGTGTGTGTGTGTGTGTGTGTGTGTGTGTATACATGTGTGTAAAATCTCTGAGGATTTTTTCTGATAAAATCATGTCATCTGTTAAGTACAGAAAATTTTACTTTCTGTGGTGCACACCTATAATCCCAGCACTTGGGAGGCTGAGGCAGGAGGATCAGTATGAGTTTGAGACCAGCCTAGGCTACAAAAATGAGCTCAAGGCCAGTCTGAAGTGTATAGCAAGACCCAGTCTTAAAAAGAGAGAGAGAGAGAGAGAAAGAGAGAGAGAGAGAGAGAGAGATCTTACTTCTTCTTGCATCTGAACCCCTTTTATTTTTATTTTATTCTATCTTCATGATCTATTGGTCTTGCTAAGGCTGTTCATATGAGGCTGGATATTCTTGTCTTCCCCTGGATCTTTGTAAAAAAAAGCTTTGAGTTTTTCCAAACTGACTGTGGTAACTGGATTTTTTCCACACATGACTTTTATTTTGTTGAAGAACTTGTCTTGTACCCAAACTATTGAGAATTTTTAATAAGAAATGACGGTGAACTTTATGAAAACCTTTTTTTATAGCAGTTGTGATGACCACGTGGCTCTTATCTGGGTCAGGTTGTCTTGCTTTGCCTTCTCGTGCTTCTTGTGTTCTTATGTTGTTGACAGGTGTGCATCTTAGAGTCTTAACGGAGTGGTTTTTGTGGCTTTTTTCTGCCAATGGGCCCGAGGGTCCTGGCCTGGGCAAGTGCAGTGGCTGTGGTGCCATGTGGCCCAGTAGGATAGTATCCAAGTGGTCTCATCAGTTTGGTTAATGTCAGTGATAACTAGAGATTTTGCGGTGGTCTAGGCCACAGGCGCGCATGGCAGTGATAGTGGTTGCTACAGATTTTCAGGGAGCGTCCTATTTGTGTCTTCACTATGGTAGAGAGTCCAGGTGAAGAAATCTCTCTTGACATTGAGTCCTGCACAGCCTAGAAGCAACTGCAGGGCTGCTGGGACTCAGGGGACAGATGCTCAGTGCAGCTGAGGAGCTGGCTTCTAAGACTCCCGAGTCCTGTGTGACCCAGAAGTGTTGCTGTGTGCACTCACTGTCTAAGGCGTGGGGGTTCGCAGTTTCCCCAGGACACTGAGATACCAGCAGCTCAGGCCCAGGGACTGGGTCTGCTTCTTTGGTATGTGAGGTGTCACATCTACTTAGCACCAGGAAGCATGGCTGTACCTATGGCCAAAGCCTCTACCTTGCTAGGGTACCATACTGATTGTGGCACTGGGTGATGCAGGGTGTCCTTGCTAGGGTACCATATTGATTGTGGCAGTGGGTGGTGCAGCGTGTCCAGTGGGCAGGAGGTCTGCAGTTCCCAGGGACCAGGGTCTGTGGTACTAGGGACAGCTTTTTCCACACATCATGTTCACACAACTGAACATCTGTGTTGTGTGTCCCGCCAGTCCCAGGCTCCTGCTTGTACTGCACTGGCTCTCAAGAGGTAGAGAAAGACTGTAGGAGCTTTTGAAGGAAGCTTCATAAAGGAGAAAACCTTTTTAATTTGAGGCTCACCAAAATTTCTTAGATATGATACAAAATGAAGAATATATAAAAGGAAATAAATGATAGCTTTAACTTTTGCTCAAATCCTTTTGCTCTGAAAGATATTTAGGAGAAAGAAAAGCCAAGGTGCAGACAAAGACAGAATGTATGACCAAAGACTTGTTTGTATCCAGAATGCATAAAGAACTCTCAGATCTCAAGAGTAAAAGAAAAAAAGCCACAAACTATAAAAAATGAATAAAATATTTAGACATCCACTTCACTGAAGAGAATACACAGATGGAAATAAGCCCACGGGAGGTGCTTAACCTCATTAGCCACCAGGGAAATGAAAAAGGCCACATCTAAATATCACCAGGAGGAGAAACCACACAAATGAGTAAAGAAACAGACTTTGCAATACTTTGCTGACCAGAATACAAAGCAACTAGGACTCATCTTTGCTGCTGAAAGTAGTCCAGGATTTAAAACAGCTTAGCAATTCTGTACAAAGTTAAACATGCAAGCACATTGTTATGGTTTATGTCTCGTTGTCCCCCCAAAGCCTCATGGAGTCACTGGGCAGGGACTTCTAGAGTTTGAGACTTGATCCATGATCCCTGGGATTATAGGTTTAAGTACTGATGGGATTATGGGTGGAAGTACTTCTGGGATTATGGGTGTAGCCTAGGGCGGGAGCTAAGGAGGAGAGTCTGAACATAATATAAAGAGAGACAGAGAGATAGACTAGGGCTCGAGCTGGTGCTGCTGCTCTGCTGCCCTGTTTGGTTGGCTGCCTCTGCCACCATATTGCTGCTGTTCTGCTGCCTTGAACTGGATGCTCTCCGCCATGCTCCACTCAGCCTTGGGCCAACCGAATATGGACTGAAACCTCCACAAACTGTGAGCTAAATAAACCTTTCCTTCCTTCATTTTGAGTGTTGGGTATTTGTCCCAGCAACGAGCAAAAAGTAACTAATACACACATCTACCCTACAATCGCACAGTCACACTCCAAGGGATTTATCCTAGAGAAATGAATTTGTTACTGAAAAGCCGTACATAAATGTGCATACCATAACTTCCAGAAGCCAGAAGCACAGCTAAAGACATCCAAACTCAAAGGCATCATGTTGGGAGAAAGATGCCCGTCTCCAAGGTCACAATATATAGTATGCAGCACACAAATACTATTCAACATATGACACGGCACCAACTTTTATGCAATAAAAATCATGACATGCAAAGGGATAGAGACCGATATCCCCAGTAATATGAAATTGTAATGCACATGTCCAGGGCCAAAAAAAAAAAAAAAAAAAAAATGGGGTACAAAGAAGAGATAGGTCCTAAATAATATAATCAAAAAGATACATGTATGTGAAACTCTATTACTTCCTGACAATAAAGAATATGTATCCAAACATATAATAACTTACTAAATATTCACAATAGATGCTAACCATGATCCGCTGGAATTAACTAAAGGTAAATCTTTGTTCTTTAGACGTTAAATGTTAGTAATAAGCCAGCCAAAGAGATGCACATTGGGTGTTTCTCAAAAAAAAAAAAAAAAAGAAAAGAAAAGAAAAACACTAAGGGTTGGGCACATTTGCTCTATTTTTGACATATATGTTCTAAAGTCACATCACACAACTTAATGTCCTATGACATTGAAACGTGGCTGAGTATTTTCCCTGAAGAATGCTAGACGTGCCCGCCTTCTTTATATCGTCCATATCCTGGGGTACTCAGTCATGTGAAAACACAGAGGATGTGGTTTTGATGAATCCCAAACAACAGAATAAGTTCTTTCTGTGTCATCAAACATCTGGAGGGGACGCACGCAGCTGCTCTATAACTTCACACAGAGTCTGGTTTGTGTATTTGGCAGGATAGCTCCAAAATGCTGAGCAGCTTGTACTTTTGGTAACAGTAGCTTGAAGCAGATAGAGGCAGACTAAATAGAGATAGACACTGCTCTTTAGAGAACATGTCCATACACTCATTAGGGTCTAATTGTGAGAAAGAGCTCTGCATTCCAGAAATGCCTCCAAAAGGACATGAGGGTCATCTCTCATCTATATGCGAAGGGGAGCTTTTTGTTGCAGGTTCTGCCTATGAATTTCTTAGCATCTTAGATTAGTAGCAGGGAATGTCTTTCCAACTGTAAACCGGAGTTACACACTGTATAGCTACAAAATTTTCTTAAAACATTTTAAAGGAGAATGGGGATATGCAGAAGTTAAAGAGAAGCTAGAAAAAAAATGATCATCTTATTACATGGTTATGTGAATACTTCTTAATAAGATTCCATGCTTATTAAGAAATATTTTATTGAAACTCATTCGACCCAGCAACCAGCCTGGTATGTGAATGAGACTTCCTAGGGCCAGCCAGAAACTCATTCGATCCAGCAACAAGGAGCAGCACGTGAGTGGAACTTCATCCATCAGACAGGCCCAGTGTGGAAAACAGAGGCAGAACTCCCTGCAGAGAGCCTAGAGACAAGACCCATCCAGCCAATCAAGGAGCAGAACATCTGGCCAGAGTGGCATAGCAGGTTCACCTCCAAGGGCTGAAACAGGAAGAAGTGGAGCTCAGCAGCCGGAACCAAGCCACACCCACCTGGACGAGTTTGAACTTGGTAGATCCAGACCTGGTGCTAAGGTAAGAACTCTACCAAAGTTCTACCCCAAAGGTCAAAAGGCAGGGCTATGCAAAATGACAAAGAGAAGGAGCAAAATGCACTCTCAGGCCCTGAGACCACCCAGAACAAATGCAGGGGACAATAGCGTAGAAAAAATTGGAAATCACACACCTGAAATCTCTGAAATAATAGCATCTGAAGTAAAGAAATAATTGTCGAAAGGTATAGAGGAAATCAGATTATAAATAATTTCTTTTTTTTATTATTATGGACAGTTCAGCCTACCCTGGGGGTGGAGCTGGCACAGCATGTGGTGCCAGGATCAAACTTCAGTCCCTGTGATTGCCTAAGCTTGCCTAAGCAAGTGCTTTAGACCACTGAGCCATCTCACCAGCCCCCAGAAATAATTTCTGAAGTAAAAAAAAGAAATGATAACTATAATAAAAGAAGCACTGAGTGCTTCTAAAGAAGACATTGATAAAAAAAAAAATAGAGGAAAACAGAAAAATGATGGAATCCTTGAATGAGTAATATAGGAAAGTAATAGAATGCATGAAGCAGATTCAAAATGCTATACGGGAAATTAAAACCTCAATCACAACTGGCAAAAATGTTTGAATGAAAGTCAAAATAGACTTTCAGAACTTGAAGACATCATTGCAGCTAGTGAAAAGGTAAGAAAAGATCTCTTTAAAACAACTAGGATGCAGAAAAAATAATTCAACATCTACAATATGATGCAAAGATTAACAACATAGGCATTCATGAGAAAGAAGGAGTCAATACAAATGATAAAAAAGAACATGGGCAGAAATAATAGCAGAAAACTTCCAAAATATGGGGAACCAACCTAACATTCAGTAACTAAAGCATATAAAATTCCAAACAACATCAACCCAATTAAAACCACACCCAGACATAGTAATCAAGATCCCAGAAGTTCAGCACACAACAGTATACTAAAAGCTGCTAGAGAAAAGACACATATCACATTTAAAGGAAAACCCATCAGCATAATGGCAGATTTCTCTTTACAAACCATCAAGTCAAGAAGAACATGGAGCAAAGTACTTCAAGTCTCACAAAAAAACCCAAATTCCAACCCAGACTGCTATACCCTGCAAAACTCTCTTTCAACTATAATGGAGAAGCGAACTACTTCCAGGACAAAGAACAACTAAAGAATTTCATGATGACAAAGCCAACCCTGCACAATTACTAAAAGATATTCTAGAGAGGGATCAAAATGGCCACAACTCCATGACAGAATGGAAAGAGCCCACCAAATTGGGCAAACAATTAAATTCAGGGGAAAGAGATATATACAGAAGCAGTCTTAAACTATTCTTTTGTATACAGCAGCAATATATTTCCATCAGGGTATTCTACAAATAGACTTTTCCTGCATCTTATGGATCATGATTCTGTCTGGTTCTACAGGGTGAATATCAAGGAAATAGCAGTAGTTCAGTCCCACAAGTGATACCTGGCCACCGGTAAGCATCATGGACACTGTCCATGTACACGATGTACTAGAACTTGTTATGATATCCTATCCCCAAACTGTTAGAAGTTCTAGTCATATATTTGCCATTCCAGTATTTATGTTATGTTTTATTCTTAATAATTCTTTACTATCTTAGAAACTTTTTCTTAGTTGATATCTTTGTATATATTAACCTATTCAAATGCTATGTGAGCACCTGAATTGATTACAGATTCATACATATGATACACAACATTCTGGCCTCTAAGTTGGACTCACAATTTGATTTGAATTCTGGAATATTGTTTAGAAATATTTAATTAATTAATATTTAATTAATTGTCTGAGTATTGTTTACATATTTTGTGATTCATACTGTATCTTTGACTTACAATCTACTTATAAGACATGGTATGATACGTTCTCCTAGTATTAGAAACTTTAAAGAGAAAAAGAAAAAATATGTATGTATGTATACATAAGAGTGTCAGGATAGATATACAGCTACTTTCTTATACTAATATTATTTGGACTAGATATCAGGTCTGCAACTTGTCCTCTGAATAACTATAATGAAGACAACAAAATGCATTTAATTAATTACATATAACCATCTTACTAACTTGTTTTGAAGCTGACATAAAAATAAAAAATAAACAATTTATTTATAATAACTGTCTTTGTGTTAAGCTATTGCTTATGGGGAGGGTTCACTAGTGGGAGAATTTTTATTCTACTTGACAGTGAAATGTTTTTATATCTGTATCACTCTCTATAAATTCTGTTTATGTCTCCTTGACCACACCTTACTCAGTACAGTATGAAATGCCAAAGAGAAGATCTCTGGAACTTGGTGACCTTTCTAAGGTGAGGAATTTGTGAGGCCTGGAGGTGGCAAGCGGCCCCCTATCTAGATTACGTTGTCAACTTACTTTCTTCCAAGCACATCTATTATTTGACTAGAAGCCATAGGCTAAAAGGTCAATCGGCAGTCCTGGACTCGGTCCGTGGCTGGAGAATGAAGAGTTGCCATTTGAAAACTATCATTGGCCAAGAAAAAGAGCCACATAGCAGCAGACCACTGGTTTTTTGAATGCTGCTCAGGTCCACGGAACAGAAGTTCAGCACAAGGGACAGTGGCTGGGTTTGAAGCTCCCTCTTCTACCCAGGCTCCATCCACAGAGTCAGAGAGCTGCCCCAGGCACCTAGCTAAGGAACACTGCGCACAGATCATTCCCCTGTCAAGAAAGCACTGGAAGAAGAGGCTCATCAGTAGTGAGAGGGCGAGACAAAGCAAGCAGGGGCTGCTGTCAGACCCAGCATCCTGTTTATGGGTAAGTAATAACCCGGGGAGGGGCCATTAGCTCTGCGCCCAACTCCACGGGGTCCGTGTGTAGATTGTTCCCCTGTGGTTATCCAAGTTATAGATATCCTTTGTGGGGTTAAGGTGATGTGGAATAAAATGTGGGGAAGTTCAATGTAAATGGTGATATTGAAAACATGAATTTAATGGTATACGGTTAAAAAAAAAGGGGGGGGTGGCAGCTCGATGAGAACAACGGAAATGGTAGAAAAGATCGAAGCCAACAAAAGGGGGAAGAGTTACCAAGGCCACTTCTGTAGTCTTTCCTGACCTCAAAGGCTTGACCTGTGGCCTTGGGTTATTTAGATCAGATTGAGAAATAACTGATGGCCCCAGGATGTTGAAAGAATAAAAGAATCAACAAGCAGAGAGTGGAGACCAAGAGCTGGTGGTTGTTTTAGTAGAAGCAGAGCATACTAACACTTGAAGAATGAAGTCTTCATCAACTCTTCCCAAAAAGGAAGAAGGGAAGTACCATCCCCATGCATTCTGTGAGGTATTTCTCTAATGCAGGAGGGCATCACAAGAGAAGAGCGAGACAGGACACTCTCTCTCATGTAGCAAGCTGAATCTATCATCAGATGCAGTAAGCATGAGACACCATAACTGAGTGGGGTTCGTAATGGAAATACAAGTTCAACATGCAAAGGTCAATCAAGGAAAACTATTCTACCTGATACAACAACGGATAAGAACCACAGGATTTTAAAGCTCTTGCAAGCAGAGGCACAGGACCCAGGAATTTCATCCGGGGCTTGCCAAGCCGACCCAGCCTCCAAGACCTGCGGAGAGGACAATTGAGATTGGGTGCGTTGGTGCATGGGCCTGTAATCCCAGCTCTTGGGAGGCTGTAAACAGACAGATCACTACAAATCTGATGTAGTAGTGAGACCCTGAACACCATGTAGACCCTTCCCTAAAATACAAAAAAAAAAAAAAAGGAACCACAGGATTATCTTAACTGATACAGAAGAAGCATCTAATAAAATATAATATCCTTTCCTTAAACAATACTTAAAAGCAGAAATAATAGGGCACCTTCCAGGACATCACCAAAACACTCACACTTTGCACAGTTAATAAGAAAGACTGATGGTTATTTCAAGTGAGAAGATGAGCGTGACCTTGCTCCTAGGGACCACACTCTACCTCAGGAGCCATATGAATGACATCTAGGTTATGCGGGAGGAACCTGGGAATGAGGGATGAAAACCTAGCAAGATACTGTCCGTGCACGCCACAGACCACAGAATGTAATTTTCCGAATGTGCTTTAGTCAGCGTCAGGTCACTACAATGAAATATTTGAGTGAATTAACTTTTTAAGAGAAAGGGAATATTTCAGACCAGAGTTTTGGAAGTTCAAGTCCAAGGTTAGGAAGTCCCATGCGTTCAGGCTCAGGAGAAGGCAGCAAGGACAAGTGTGTCCAGGGGATGCTCAGACTTCAAGCCAGGGAGCTGTGAGCGCAGAGTCCCATGGTGACCTTGCAGGGTGCATCCCCATTCCTTAATGACTTCTTGCTAGACGGGGCCTGCACACCGAAGATTCACAGCGTCTCTGGGATTCCACTCTGGGGACCAAAACGTTCCCCATGGGTCTTCCAGGTACACTTATCTAAACTACAGCAGAATGTCACAGAGCCAGAAAACCAAAGTAACTGCAGCTCATAGTGGTGTACACAAGTCACAGGTTTATGTGCTTACATGTTCCTTCACCATTTAATAACTACCCACTCATTTCAAAGGATTAGGTGAAAGGATTAGAAATTCATTACAGAGGAAAAATCAGATCTGAAAGATCTAAAATTCTTGTGAATATCTTTCAAAGAAACCTAGTACTCCGATGTTTATCTATACTTTATTTTATAATTTGAAATAAAGTACATATAGGAAGATTTACATATATATATGTATATATATATATATATATATATATATATAAAGTTATATGTATATATATATATATATATTCTTATTTTTTGGAATAATTTGGTCAAGAAAGTGAATGAATATAAACATTATTTCATTATTGCTTTTTTCAATGAGAAAGAAAAATAATCAAGTAAACATAAAGTACCTGGGGACATCTGGCAGCACTATAGCAGTCTCCAGCTGTGGCAAACGGAACTGCTTTTCCAACTAGTGTCCGAGAAAAAAGAAGATCTGTAGCTAGAAAATAAAAAATAATATTTTGTAGCATTGAAGCAATAATACTGCCATTGTTATCAAATACATAGCTTCCATGGTATTGTCTTAAATATATTTGTATACTCAGCTCTAAAGCTCAAGAAAATTTGAATAATTATAGTCCACAAAATGAAAGTCTTTTGTGAACAAATTTTCTTTAATATGAAAATGTTCGTCTCATAAATTGCCTTCAAAAATAATAGGTACACTTGAAATCAAAACAAAAGCCTTAAAAGTAAACAAATTCTTTAGGATATCTTATAGAAAATACCTAAAATAAAGTGCAGTTGGGAGCAAAAATACTGAAGAAAAATTTAAAGGTCAGCAAATTATACCAAAGCGATATATGAGTACCTATACGCTGCATATTTGACAATTGATTTGGGCAATCCAAAAACACCAAGCAAAAACAAGTTCTCTCTTTGATGTCTTATGCTATTACAATATATTATTCTTTTCATCTCATTTTTTATTTTGCTACCAAAAAATGGAAAATTGGAACCTCATGGTGGGCAATAACAATGGAGATTCTACATAAACTAGCAAAACCAGAATCAATGCTCCAAAAACAGCTTGGAAAGAACCCAACCCCTCAGCTGTTCCCATCAAAGCTTTGTTCATGCCTGAATCAGTAAATAAGATCCCAACCAAAGGATTCCGACAACGACTTTCACTGCCACCGTGTTGTTGTTTCAAGTCATTATACTGTTTGAGAAGCTGAAAAATCATGTTATTCGGCACCATGACATCGGTCCTCTGGAGGCCATCTCAGCAGGTATCGTGTCTGTCACTGTCCACCGTATTCCATGGATAATTAGCAAGACATCCATGAGGAGCCAGAATGAGAGCGCCGCACAGCGCCAAGTGACCTCGCATCTCTTCCCCAGCTATGTATAATGGAGTGGTGTTCAGGACCTATCATGGGCCACAGTAGGGCTATTCATGACGTGGAAGTTGACAAATACAGCAGCGCATGAGCTCTGTGCTTACAGCGTAGGCTAGGGCAGGGCAGAGACACAACTTTCAAAGAACGATTTGCTGTCTCCTCCGGAAGCATCCGGACCAGCCTGCCACGCCACGCTCATACTCCAGCTAGGCAATGAAGCACCTGAGTACACGTCCGGGCCACCTAGCTGTCACGAGTGCTAGCACAAACCCCGCCCTGCTGCAAGGCATCACTACGGGACGACCCTCAAGTGTCTAACGCCTGCAACCTAGAACAATAAACTGCCTCTCAGCATTCATTGCCCCACTTTATTTCCTGCCTCATTGAGCTGTACCCAACCATCCTCTCGGTTGTTCTGGCAATCTTTCTGCCTGGTCCTTGTCATGAGTTCCCACATCCCTCCCCTCAGAAAGTCCTCTAGCTTCCTCTCTAATATTTTTCAAATAGCTCTCTATGCTGACCCATTGCCCGATCATAATTCCATGGTGATTTCTAATTCTTTTCCACAGACAGCAGAAAGGGGATCACTGTAGTTAGCGTACATTTTGCTCCCAAGCCTGCTCCAGTAAGTAGTTGTCCCTCAGGCTCCAGGCAGTTTTTAGCGAGACAAACTGGATGACTTTTGTCCTCTGACGTCACGAAGATACTACTCCTTCCCTGACATTGTTCATGCTTCTCCCTCTCCCTGAAACTACTTTTCTCCACTTCGGTAAATTTAAATTGATCTTCAAAACTGTTCACAATAGCGGTCCCTAGAAGCTTCTTGAGGAAAGTGAGCTCAGAACTTTCCACTTATTTTATGTTGAGAGCACTCATCGGTGTACTGAGAACATCCAGTGGTGAAAAAGAGACGGATGGGAGTGGAGACATAATAAAGAAGCTTCCGGAGCCTGTTGGGGTGAGCACCATCCACAGTGAATGGAGTGGAAATGGTAACACTGTGGAAACTTAAAAGTAGACAAGTTGCCTGGCATGTAGGAAAATGGAAGACAGATACACTGGAAAGTGCAACACAACCACTTCCTGGTGGTGCCAAGGACCTCGGAGAGCTTAGTGGCTGTGCCTATACTATGATGCCGCTCAGGGCCACCCATGGTGCTGTCTGCCTGTAGTGCTCAAATCGGAGGCAGCAGGACCACCTGAGTACAGGGTTTCAAGGCCAGCCTGGGGAACATGGTGAGATCCCAGCTCACTAAAGATGACAGAGGTAAAATGACACTGGCTGGAAGGGTTGTAGGGTGCTCGCCCAATGCAGCTTTACAGCAGAGGTGTGGATTGGTAAAAGATTTAATCTCATCAAGACTTGGTTTTTCTGATACAGGTTTGAAAAAGAAAAGAGAGAGGAGTTAAACATGCACGTCCTTGATGTCTGCTCAGGGCCTGAGCCACTGACTGGCCGTAGGAAAGCTCTGTTAAAGAAAAGAAAAATGGTGGCTGAATTTACTGTCGAGGAACCACTGTGTGTGAAGTATGTACACTGTACAACAATAACCTTGGGAATTGTCTGTACCACCATATTGCTAGATTTCCAACAGAAAGCAGAGGGGGTCTGGCTTGGACAGCCAGGTTTTGGCACTTACTCTCCACTTGCATGGCAGCGAGATCAATTCTTACTTTGCTGAAAACGGTGTATCCGGCAGCTGGGTAGTCGCTTTTACATCTGCAGTCGGTCCTCCTACTTCCGTTAAAGGGACACTCATACGGGTTTTGTAGTCTGTAACAACATTGGAGGATGTTCAGGGTCACCTGTCAGGGTCAGACTTCAGTGTGAGTGAGTGGTGAGCCTCAGAAGTAAGAAAGGAGGAGGCGGAGTGCCAGCCCGTCGGGTGAAAAAGTGGTAACCTGGGCCTGGTGGTGCCCGCCGGCAATCTGGGCACTGCGGGTGGACAGAGCAGGAGAACTGCAAGTTCCAGCCCCACTTAGTTACTCACTGAAGCAGTTTTGCTTTTTGTAGCCCATGACCCCTCTTATCCCTTTATCTCCCCTCCATTTGCTTCCTTTTTCTGTCTCTAAAAGTCACCTCCTGCTTGCCTGGAAGCTCTCCTTTAATTCATGAATTAATTAGGTTTCTCATCTGAGAGAAAACAGACAGCATTTAACTTTCTGAGCCTGGCCTATCTCACTTAACATGATGGCTTCTAGTTCCCTGTATGTCCCTGTAAATGACATAATTTAGTCCTTAAGCATGGCTCAATAGTACTCCACTTGTATTTAGTTAGTTAGTAGTTAGTTAGTTAGTTAGTTAGTTAGTTAGTTTTTATCTTATGGCCGGCTCAGCCTGCCCTAGGGTTGGAGCTGGTGCAGCATGTGGTGCCAGGGATCAAACTGCGGTTCCTGCGGTTGCCTAAGCTTGTCTAAGCAGGCAGGCGCTCTAGACTGCTAAACCATCTTGCCAGCCCACTCCAGTTGTGTGAGTACTGCAATTCTTTATCCATGCATCTGTTCACAGGTATCTGAGCTACTTCACTCTCCAGAGTTTTAAAACTAGACAGGACAAAACACAGCTAATACCTAAGTCCATATACTTCAGAAAAGTTGTCTTCTTCACCTCTGACCAGTGATAAGTACTCCCTGGGGTTCTCCAAGTTCATACCCACACAATGGATCTAAAAAAAAAAAAATGCAAACATCAGGAAAACTTTTACCCAAGACAATGGCCAATGTTAAAATCAACTAGCAACTGTTTTCCTAATACCTTGATGATTCTTCCCTTGATGTTAAGGTCGTAATCGCCATCCTTGGTAATGTTGTTTTTAACTTGGAGATCTTTGCAGGAGGTAAATGATTTGCCTTCAAAGAGAAGGGAACGTTATCATAGCAGAAGAAATGACAAGCACAGCATGAATTTATAATCATCACTCTCAGCCAACCAAGTAGCTCAGTGGATTAAAGTGCCTGCAAGGAGGCACAGGGGCCAGGGTTCGATCCCTGCCCCTGGAGTGCACTAAAACACAGTTGAGACTGGGCATGGTGGTACACACCTGTAATCCCAGCTCTTGGGAGGCTGTAAACAGCTGGATCACTGTGAGTCCAACCTGTGTAGTGAGACCCTGAACACCCTGTAGACCCTGCTCTAAAATACAAAAACAAAAAACAAATCAAATAAACAAAGAAACTAACTAAACATTGCTGTCCTCAAAAACACTAATATTTCTTTGAGTAGATGACTACTGCATCTATTTTTTTTAATATTTTAACTAAAACTTCTTTGGAAGTATGAGACACTAGAGAGACTTGAATTCTTTTACTTACAATCATTGACATAACATTTTTTTTGAGCACGGGGTTTTAAATGCCTTAAACACAAGTCACTGGGCTGACCGCTCTCCTCCTCGCACTCCACCCTTCTCTCCGTAATCCCAGCTCCACAAGGCCCTGAACACTGCGAACAGAGTACAAGCTGAAGTTAAACTACTTCACAGGCAGTAAGTCTGCCAAATTTGTGCTTCCTCATCCAATCTAGGTTCTTTCAGGGTCACATTTGGGGCTCGGTGGTGGCCACAATGACTCACAATGCAAAAACACACGGGATCCTGGACAGAAGGAAAACGTCACACAGCAGCAAGCCTAGTCTATCATGTCTTAGCTGCCAGCTTCTCTTTATTCATTTTTTTTATAGTTCTAGCAATACTACATTGTAAACACCCAACAAGCTTTAATTATGGTTATTAGGACTACTAATAGCTTTTTCTCTTTAAATTACATGCTAAGTTTGCAAAGTGATATCTATTCTTTCAGCAGTTAAATTCAGAGTAGATTATAGTTTCTTCTTTTTTAATTTTTTTTATTTTATTTATTTATTTTTTTCTTGTTTCACAACCTTTGTTTATTCACTCATTTTTATGGCTGGCTCAGCCAGCCCGGAGGGCAGGGCTGGTACAGCATGTGGAGCCCGGGATTGAACTGCGGTCCCTGAAGCCGCCCAAGCTTTCCCAAGCAGGGCTTTAGACCACTGAGCCATCCCGTATAGTTTCAAAAAACATTTACTGTTCATATGTTTGACATTTACTGGCTTCTTCATTTAACCAATTTTTAAATACATATAAGGACAAACACCATTCATGGTTTTGTGAGGAGCAGAAATAAGTCCTGGTATAAGCAAGGTATAACAAGCACAGAAGAGGTGGAGCATGTATAGGAGCAGCTGATACATTACTTTTTAGACAGGATGTGGAACAACTCTTAGGACCCAGCTAGACCCGCAGATAACCAATTGCTTCTCTCCTGGAACGTCTTATTCAAAATATTTTAAATTCGTAATTATCCACTGACCTCGCTCCACTTGCCAACTTTCCAAGTGGCTACATGCGAGCAGCTTTTGACATCACATCTGTAAACCTGAGAGGGAGGCAGCGCAGGGCATTCTTGATAGAGCATGGGCCGAAGCTGATGGAGTTTATGCTTCTTAGCAGACTGCATCTCGACACAAGATGTAATCCTTTGTCTATAAGTAAATCCACAGTTACCTGCACACTGAAACATACATAAGTACGATGAGACAAGCAAAGGACCAGAAGCTTCACCAAGGTCTCGTTTTTGTTGACTGCTGGATGTTTCTATTGTTATGCCATCTCCACAACAATAAATAGAAGAACCCAGGTTTGGGTGAGCTCTTCTACCTGTAGAGCCTGTAGGTTTTTCATTCCACTGTTTTGTGCTTTTATCTTTTTCTTTTTTTAACCATCACATCACCAAAAATATCTTCATCAAGCAAACTATTTCCCAGTAAGCATAGCTTTGGGAGAAATTAAACTTACTGAGCATTCTTATCTGACATAAAGCACATTATTAGTCTTAGCTTATTAGTAACTCTGTGCAAGTTATCGTATCTCTTAATATATGGAGTATAATCTAATGTCATTTGTTTAAATACCCAAGTAGATACAGGACTGAAGTTCCAGGTGGAGAATAAGCAGATAAACTTGTGTTTCAGGCAAAAATGAAGTAAAAGGAATAGATTTGCCTTCTAACCTGCAGCAACACCCAAATAAAACATATTAAGTGAAGACTTTTAAGGTAGTCAACAGGAAACAACAAAGTATAGAGGTGTTTAGCAGATAAAAAGCAAACAGGACGACCTCAGAATTGTTCCACCTTATTGTTTTGAAGGTCATGGCACAAAGAAAAAAGACAGTACTACTAAAACTGCTGCACACGGACATGTTAGTATATCAATCACAGCCTGAAGATGAGCCAGCCAAAAGGCTTAGAAGTTACTGTGTGCTACCAGGCAGTCACAAGGGGCCAAGTGTGGTGCTTATGCCCCCCACAACCAAATTGAAAAACTATTATAGGAGGGATAAGGTGGGGGCTCAGAAAGGTTTCACAACTGTAGAGGGGGACAACCAACCCTAGATTAGCCAACAAGTGGCACTGGCTGGCTCAGCCTGGGAGGGGCTGGCATAGCACATGGTGCCAGGGATTGAACTGTGGTCCCTGTGCTTTGCATAGCTTGCCTAAGTAGGCACTTCAGACTGTTGAGCTATCTCACCAGTCCCAGTCTAACAAATCTTATGATCAGAGTACAAGTGTATCTAACTGCTTCCAGTTCCAAAATAACTACATCCTATAAAAGAGCTCAAAAATATGGACAGGAATAAAGTATGTCCAATAACCAATAAGGTAAAATTTATAATTTTTTACATAAAATAAAAACTAATTAGCATGCAAAGAAGCAAAAAAATCAGAGAAAAAAATTCATGGATCAAAACACACTAGGGATGGCATCGAGGAAAGTTTCCGAGTAAGGATAGCTGAGTGTTTTCTTCTCCACCCAGCACAACTAGGGGAACTTACTATATCAGCTTTTGAGAATTTCAGAAATGAGCAAAAATGTTGAGTACCAGGAGGCATTTATTCAAGAGACACAACTGAATTGTGGTACAAGTGAGCTCTGCGGACCTCAAGCTGCCATGTTTTCCATATCTTCTTGAGAGCTTGTTAGTGACCTTAACAATTGACAGCAACCACATAGCACAGAAAACACAAACACTGGCACCGAAAGCCACCCCATGAAACACAGAAATGAGAACATGAACAATTTTGTGAGACAGGGGAAAATCAGACTTGTCGCAAGAGGCTGAATTTGTGATTTTAAAAACTTCACACAAATAAGGACCCAGTGTGTTTAAAAAATTAGCACCAACCTCCCTGAATTTCAACAAAAGGCAGAAGAAAAGGGATACCTCAAATTCGTCCTATGAAGCCCATAGTTTCCCAAACCTGACAAGATATCATAGAAAAACTATAGACTAAGGTCCTTATGAGTGTACACACAAACATCCTCAACAAAATACTAACAAAATTTCAGCCACACACAAAAAAAGAATTAAGCACCACATTCCAGTAGATTTATCCCAGGAATCCAAGATCGTGCCAATGCATGGAGATCAATCAATGCGACATGAACAAACTATGGACAAAAATCACAATAGTCATCTCACTAGACACAGAAAAGTAATTGACAAGAGCCAACACATATTCATGGTTATAACACTCAATAAATTAGAAGTAGATGGATATTTCCTCCATTTGGCAAAGTGAATATACAAAAAAAAAAAAAAATCCACAGTTAACAAACTTCACTGTGAAAACAGAAGGACTTTTTTTTTATAAAGAGTGGATGTACGACCTGGAGACCTATTTTCATCTGCTTCTATTTGAGGTTGTTCTGGAGTTTGTAGCCAAGAAAACTAGCCAAGAAAAAGATGTAATGGGTATCTAGATTTAAAGTAGAAGGAAAATTGCTGTGGCACTTCAGTTTATGAACTTAATTCTTTCCAGGTTCTGAGAAGCTGTTTGTGCACGGAAGAAGGCCACCCTTTGCATTTGTCACCCTGAGTGGACTGTGACAATGAAAGCAAAGTTTTGCCAAACACATTTGTGAATGAAATTATTTGCAAATAGAGGCATTCATGAGCCATAATGGTTTTGGGTATCTGCTTACAAGTGGTGTGATGTTGTACGCAGAAAACTCCAAATATCACACATAAAAAACCTAGACCCCATAAATATGTGTTATACATGGGCATTGATTCTATTTCTATATATTATTGATAGATAACAGGGAAATGAAAATAAGAGAAAAAATCTATTTAAATAAGAAAATCATAATAAAGTAAAATACTTAGGAAGAAAGCCAACAAGTGCAAGACTTGCACATTGGAAACTATAAAACATTCTGGAAAGAAATAAGACCAAAATAAAAGAAAAGACAGTTGGCTTTCATCAGTTAATAAGACCAGAGTGTTAAGATAGCAAAGTTCTCCAAATTGACTGAGACTCATTGTAATTACTAACAAAAGTCTGGCTAATTCTTTCACAGCATTTAACAAACTGCTCTTAAAAATTACATAGAAATGTATGGGACTCAGAGCTGCCCAACGACCTTAAAGAAAGAACTCAGTCAGTTCACATGCACGTCCTGATTCCTAAACTAACAGTGGAAGTATGGCTGCCGAGATTATACGGTGATGCCATGTGAGACGCACAGGCATTGAGGGAATAGAAGGGTCTGTTCAGAAATAATTCAACACAGCCTTCTCAGCTCACTTTCAGCAAGACACTGAAGATTTACACCAGCTGTCTGCAAAGGCCCGTGAGCTCACTACAGAGCCTTAAAGTGAAAGCTGATTCAGGCTCACAAGGAGGAGCCACCCCTGGATGCTACCCCATGGATAAACCTTAAAACTATAGCAAATGAGAGAAGCTAGCTTCATATATTATGCAACTGCTCAGCTCAGGAAAATCCACAGGGACAGAAGGGGGCAGTGTTTTCTGGCACCATGGGAAAGTGGGAGTCAGCCATAGCAACTTTTTCTTGGGGGTGATAAAATGCTCTGAAACTGGATCGCCATGCCGGCTATACAAACGGGTACTAAAATCCCTTAAATTGTAAATACATGTACACCCAGAGATGTTGCCAGCACCGCAGAAAGATAATTAAAATGTTTTAGAAAATACTTTAAGAACTACTTCTGAATTTTAAAACATGACTTGGAGACATGGAAGAGAAAAAGGAAGCTGGGATCAAACTCCTAAAGGCAACATTTATATTCTCAGAGATAAAACAACAACAACAAAAACTAAACTGGATTTGGATTTAAGGTAGGTCAGGCACAGCGAAGGAGATAGTGGTAAACTTGAAGACACCCACAAAATGGAATATTATTCAACAATAGAAAAGAACAAACCATTGATATGGACTAAAACCTCATTTGATTATGTATCAGACACATCTGCTATTCCACTGACATAAAACCGTACAAAATGAAAACTAGTAAAACAGTTGAGGTTATCTGTAGGGAGAAAGAGGGAGGCCAGAGCGATTATGAATTAGCACGAGGAGATTTTGGGGGGTGATGTAAGATGATCTGTATTTCGATTTTAGCACCAGATTTAAGTAAGGTTCACCTATGTGAGAACTTAAACCATCCATGTTAAGTATATGCAATTGATCGCACGTCAGTTATACCTCAAAAAACCAGTTTTTCCAAATGAAGCGACTGTTCAGAGCCAGCTCGCACGCAGGGCTGTTTTGTGGCTGTTTTCGCACCCGGTGAGGACGCCGTGGCAGGCTCCCCTCGGAGCTGAACAGCGCGTCCTACCAGTGCTGGGCTCTGCGCCACAGGGGACAGCGGCGCCTCCCTCAGCTCGGTGTGTCCACCCTCCGCCTCCTTCCATTTCAAACGCTCCGCCCAGGTTCACAGGGTCCAGGCTTAGGCCCCCACGGCCCTGCTCACTCCCCGTGTTCGGCCCTACCTGCGCTGAGTCCGCCGTGAGCACCGCTTGCTTGCAGCCCCGGCTTTGGCACCTCTTCACAGAGAGGGGTCTGGACGACGGATCGCAGAAGCTTTCGTCCACTGGTGTGTTCCGCCCATCTACACACGCCACCAGCCGGTGAGTCTCCCTGCTCTTGCACGTCGGCGGGCACTAGAAGAGCAATGACAGAGTGAAGGACACGTTCCCAGAGGCGGCGTCTCTGAAGGCTGGCCTGTGGGGACTTACCGCCAGCCACTCTCCCGCGGTCCACTGGTACCGCGCGCAGTCCCCCCAGCAAGGCCTCTGAGAAGGAGGCCTAGCGGACTGGTTACACATTTCCATCGCCACCCGGCCGCTGCCTCTCAGTCTGCAGTACACGTCTCTTTGCTGTGTTCCAGAGCCACAGGTCACAGAGCACTGCAAGGGAACCAAGGTCACCTGAATATCACTAATAAACATCAAGTGATGCTAAACTATCCCCTAGAGCCATCCCATATTTCCTCATCTTATTCATATTATCTATCATGCATGCAATAATTGCAGCAAGTATTTTCAGCATTGTCTTGTCTACAGCTTCTAAATAAGTACCAAATAGACTTTTCTGTTGCATGAAGAACCTCAAGTTCTCCAGAAACTATGACAAATAGATCAGGACATATTAGGTTGTAGCCCCATTGATAACTCTTTCCAGAATAAAATATCATTAATGTCCACAAAAGCATGCCATAGTCATAAACTCTTATACTACACTGCTTTGATGTGACATTCATATTCGTATAAGCACTATCTCCCAATAAAAATAACTTAAGATTGTGTTATATTCATTTTTTACCTACAGTAGCTACTATAATTCAAACGCATTAAGGATGCAAATATTTGCTGATTTGGTGCATGATTATATGTCATTGGACAGATGTTTGGGGAAGCTGTTCTATAAATCATAGATTCAGCTAGCTCAGTTTTGGCGTTGTCAAGCTTCATGTTCATATGTGTACAAGAAAACTTTTGTGTTACTCACAAAAATTCACAGAACACTTCCTGTCCTTTTATTTTCAACAGCAGCTGAAGGAATTACACCATTGTCTCTTAATCAGATAACGAACAGTTCAACCCTCAAGATTGATAGGCCCTTGCTAAAAGTCAGCAATGAGGGGGCCGGCCAGAACTGCCACCCCGTACCAGATGATGATTGAAGCTTTATGGCCCTTGGTAAGAGGATGAGCCCTCGCAGGTAAACAGCACAGCTGGAGGTCAACGATTCAGGGTAGCTGCTATTTCCTCTTACAACTCCATAAAGCCCCTGCAGTCTAGGAGACAGCACCGGTCTGGTCTAGTGCTAAATGGTCCCTTTCAGATTTTAACCCCCATAAAACCTGTCCTCCACAATGGAGCTTGTCTGTCGTCATTTTTCCCTACCAGCAGCTCCATAAAGGAGATGAAGACGCTGAGGTTCAGGTTCAGTCGCTTGCCTGAGGCGCTGCTCATAGCTGTTCTGAGTGCCCAGAAAAACACCATAAAGTGGGGGGACGATCAACACTACACATTTCTAAGAACCCTTAAAGCTGCAAATTCCAACATCACGATGTCACAGCTTTAGCTCCCAATGAGAATCTGCTCTCTGGGCTGCAGACAGTACTTGGTTTTTACTCTGTCCTGGCATGGTAGAAGGGACTACTAACTCCCTAGGGCCCCTTTTTGAAAGAAACTAATCTCAGTTCTGAGAGTTCTGCCTTGATGGACTCTGGAACCCCTGGCTGGTAATATGTTCACTCTCACTCTGGTGTTAGGGTCTCGACTTCTGAATTTAAGGGCACATAGCATTCTGCCCTTGACCTCCCGGAACTTATGTCCTTGTCACATAAAAATACAATCAGCCATTCCATCTCATTCATCCCAAAAGTCTTAAGAATCAGCTCAAGTCTAAAGTCGAGAATCTCATGTCACCACGACCTAAATCAGATCGGACTGTGGTCGAGGTATGAACCATCCTGAAGCCAATTCTCCTCTAGGTGCGCACCTGTGGGGTCAAAAGATCTGCGGAGGGACAGGCACAGGACAGGTCTTTCCATTCCAAAAAGGGACAGATAAAAGGGAAGAACTGAATGGAAGAAAGGGGTGATTGTTGGGTCCTGAATAACTGCAAACCCCAACAGGGGCTTGTCTAAGGAATTATCTTGGACTGCATCCTGTCTTCTGCACGCAGTGGGACACGAAGTGGCCACCAAGGCACTGCGTGGTCCTCCCTGCAAGACTTTTCTTTAAAAAAAGTATACAATTGTCTCATATTTCTATTACAAAACACAACACAATTCACTGAAACAGAAGGGACTAAGTTCTCTGCCTCTTTGTAGCAAAAATGGGCTTTCATCCACTAATAACAGTCTTGAGTTTTTTTGTCAGAGTTCATTACATGGACCATTTCTCCATATTTCTGAAAGCATCATATTTGTACTTGTTGAGGTATTCTCTAAGACTAAAGCTTTCTCTCTAGCTTTTTTAGCTTTTTTCTCTTTTCTTTTTATGCATTTGGTACAAAGTCTCACTACTCAGCTCGGACTTATAATGATCCTCCTGTCTCAGCCTCCCCAGCACTGGGATCACAGGCGTGCGCCACGACTCTGTCTTGGTGGCTGGCTCAGCACGTCCAGGGATAGGGCCGGAGCAGCATGTGGTGCAGGGCCTCGAACCTCTCTTTTCTTTCCTTTTTCATGGTTTTTCCTCTGAGCTATCACCGGAACTTCCCTTAACCCTCTTGAGGCAGTGCAAGCACTTCAAAATGCTTCCAGTATGTCAAAGACTGAGACCCAGTGCAGACGACCTGGGTTCAGTTCCCCCAAAAAAAGCAGGTCAGCAAACAAAATTCTCAAAAATACACCTTCCCTCTCTAACCTCTACACATTTCCCAGTTCCAACAATCGCTTTTGCATTTTAGCCATTTGTTATAATAACACTGCTATAAAAGTGTATAGTAGGTGGCCTAGAAGCAACAACGATGAGTTTCTTAGAGGTCTCTTTTCCAAAGAGCTCCAAATCAGGTACCGGAAGATTGGGGGGGCTGGTAGAATCAGTCTCTTGGTTCTTCGGTGGGTGCTTGTCCTCCTCATTTGGGGTGGTGGGGCCAGGCAAGTGCCCTAGGGTCTCTTTCACAAGGGAACAGCACCAATGATGAGGACTCTGCTCTCAGGACCTAGTATCACCCCGCATTCCCACCTTCCAGCACCATCGCTTAGGCGACAGCATCTCCGTGCAGGAAGGGAGGGAGGGGCAAATATTCCATCAGTGCTCTGCCTGCTCTCCCTGTGGCGGTCTCCCTGGGTTTCCTCCCTGGAAGGGAAGGACCTGGCGATCTTCCAGCCATAGGGCACCAGCACTCCACTAAGTAGTAAGAACTATATACGAGCAACCAGAAGTTGTGCTGTCAACAGCAATGAAGTGTGGGGTCCTCCGAGGGATGCTTATTTAATTTGTGAATCCAGAAGGGAACGGAGATCACAGGGAAGGTGAAGCTCCTTGAGGCCCCATCAATATTCCCAAAACTGATATCATCAGGGGGAAAAGCCAGGTCACTCTTTGCGGGCCCTATTTCTACAAATCCCCCAGAGAAACTAATTTCCTTCTTTCATTTTTTTTCCTTCCACATCAGTAATATATTTGCAAAACAGTTTAACTCTAAGAAAAGAATTTAAATTCTTCAAAACTAGAACTTAGTTTACCCAGTAGACTCAAATTCCTCATACAAATTATGCTAGCATTCCTACTTACAGAACAAAGTATTAAATTATATTTTCTGTTTTACATGTATAAGAAACAGTCCCAGACTTTAAAGAGAATTTGCATGCTTTTATCTAAAAGAACATTATGCATATCTACATAACTTTATGTTGGCCATGTTATGTTAGTTACTGAACCTTGCCAGTTCATTGAATGTTTTCACAAAACTGTAGCTGTTTCTATAGAGAAAATAAGAATTTAATGTGTGCTTTGAGCCAGGAACAATATTAGGTAGACTGAAATGTCTGGATTTAATTTAGCTTATCTGAGGATCTTAGGAAAATGTTTATTTCATGAAATAAGTTCTCTGGCAAACTTTACAGAGAAAATTTCAGATATATAAACTGTTCTTTAAAAGATATCTAAACTATACCTGAAACAAATTCCAGGAAAAATTTCACAAAACAGCCTGGCTTCACGTTCTACAGGATGAATACAGTTTCCTATAATTCAACGCACCACACACTTTTATTGGTTCTTTGGTCACAGCACAAGTTTAGAGAAATCCACTGAGACCGTGAGTAGCTACCATATTTTTAATATGGACCCCTTCCTTGCAGAGAAAAAAAAAATGTGGACTCATGATTGCAAAAAAAAGTAAACTGTTTTTCAGCTTTTCAGAGAAAAATTGTTATAATTTTGTTCTATTTTATCTTATTTTATTTTGTTTTGTTTTGCTTTGCTTTGCTTTGCTTTGCTTTGTGGCAGGCTCGGCCTGCCCTGGGGCAGAGCCGGTGTAGCCTGTGGTGCCAGGGATCAAACCAAAGTCCCTACGGCTGCCTAACCTTGCTTAAGCAGGAGCTTTATAACACTGAGCTATCTTTTAGAGAATAATTTATTACTTTAGCTAAATATTCCTCAGCTCAGTGTCATCCATAATATCAATTACCAAATAAATCCAACAGAGATGGTTCAGCGCTTTCCTGGGCAAATGTCACCACCACGCTTGGCTCCATGTGCCATTTCTGTGGCCCGAATCTTGCCCCTTTGGAGGCTGGTTGCTGCGCTCCTCCAGGCTGCTTTCTTTCAAGGCCTTTATCTGACTCTACATCTGTGCTTCATCCTTCAAACAGTATTATACCACTGTGTTCTGTGTATACCTGGATTTCTTTAAATATTTCTTTCTGTATTTATTTGGTACAGGTTCTTATTATGCAGTTTGGACTCATAGTGATCATCCTGTCTTACCTTCCCTGGTGCTGGGATTATAGGCATGTGCCACCATGCCCAGTTTCACTATAAGCCTGGCACACCCAGGAGTAGAGCCAACATGGCATGCTCTTGCACTTGCCAGGCAGGTGCTCAGACTGCTGAGCTATCTCCCTGGCTCCTCCCAGCTGTTTTCATATGTTCTAGCCATCTCTGCCTAATTTTTTCTGTACAGGATTAATTCCTAAATCTGTTGTCTTCAAATGCATTATTCTGAGCTCTGCATTCACATTTTAATGTATTTCCATGCTGTCTTAGTTACTCTTCTCTCGTTGCTGGGACAAATACCCGACACTCAAAATGAAGGAAGGAAAGGTTTATTTAGCTCACTGTTACTGGAGGTTTCTGTCCATATTCGGCTGGCCCAAGGCTGAGTGGAGCAGGGCAGAGAGCATCCAGTTCATGGCGGCGGAACACCAACATTCACAACAGAGGCAACTGACCAAACGGGAGCAGAGAACAACAGCACTAGTCTGTCTCTCTGTCTCTCTTTTTAAATTACATCAGGCTCTCTGCCTTAGCCTATCATCTCAGGCCACACCCATAGTCTCAGCAGTACTCAGACCATAATCCCAACAGTAGTAAAACATGTAATCCCAGTGGATCATCATTCAAGTCTCAAACTCTAGAAGTCCCCGCCCAGGATTGCATGAGGCTTTCGGGGGATAACTAGACAGAAACCATAACACACGCATTATAAGAACTATCATGTGTTTTCCACTTAGATGTGTCAGAGGGCCTACAGCTTGATGTTCCTACAGCATAAGTTATCACCTGTGCCCAAATCCAGGACCTTCTGGTTCAGGGATGCAACGTAGGGACCGCCATTGACTTCTAAGAAGTCTACTAGAAGGGCCTCTCCAGGAGCGCTCCAACCCCAAACTGCTCATTCTTCAACACTTTTGTAAGGATATAGGTGTGTTAAATTTTAACTGAAAATCCAGCACCATGGAGCCATATGTGTCACAAATAATGGACAGGAAGGCACTGGTCACCAGCACTGTGTAACTCAGTGCCAACACGAAGAACTACCCAAGTAACCTATGTGCACCTCAAGGGAGCACAATGTAGGCTGACTCTTTAACTTGCTCCTAAAGATGTCATCTGGACACAGGAGACAAATGGTCCATATGGAATGTCTGTTCTGGCTTAGCAGTGGTCATTAAAGCCCATCACCAGCTCCTCACATAAAGCCAGACGTCACGTACCAAACGTAAAGTGTTCCTTCAAAATCCATTTGAGTATCTCTGTGGACAACAACTTACTCAATGAGCCTTTCCCTTTGAGGAATCATGAAAAACAGTAATAAAATGAAATTATTTCATAGAACTCTTATATTAAAGCGATGTTATAAGTCATACCATCTCAACAATGTAGCAACCGGTCCAGTGATTGTCTTGTAACCACCTCTGAAATTAAGCTTCTGTTAAATACATTATTGTATGTAGCACAGAGACTACCTGCAATAGTCTTCATGTGAGTGCTTTTTATGGAATAAATCCAAGACCAAAGGCCTCACAAGGGGTCAGATGTCTCCGGCAAAGGTTTGGGGGCTGTGCAGTTGGATGGAGATCACCTCCATGACAAGAAAAGCCAGTTCAAAGAAAGCAGATAAGAGCTGCCCAAAAGCATCTGGGTAGTCTTAGTCCTTGATGCCCCTGAAATCCATTCCTTCAGTGTGCTTTCCTTAGTGCTCTAGGAAAGTTCTCCACTGTCAGCCTGGAGGTCAAGGACCAGAAAGTGTCACTTGTGAAAGCCAACACAATGGCCATAACAACTGCACAACAGCAAAGGAGTCCTTGGGAGTCACAAGAATGTTAGTGCTTGAGACCAACCAACTCTGTCACTTGCACTACCACCCCCGTGGCTCCCGGCTGATGTCAGAATTAGGATTCACCTGCTTCACACAGGGTGCACCTGTGGGCTTTGGGGTCTGGGGTCTTTATGCTGTGTGTGTTTCTGCCTCTGGGAGAAGCTGATTTGCCATAATCCTGATGCATCTTGGTCCAGAGAAAGTAAAGGAACACTCCACACTAAGCCAATCCACAGTATCACAAACTGATGATATAAATTGTGAGAGGGTGAGTCCTTGGGCAAGTTGACAGTATTCAGAATAAGTGTTCAGGTAGTGATGAAGTTAAATCGCGCACAGGCTACCCACTCTCTGAGAGGAAAAGACAGTGGCTTGGATAAGGCTGAGGAAGAAAGCACAGGCTAGCCTTAGACCTGGCCTCCACAGGCAGCAGCAAGACACGGGAGAGCTCGAGGGGCTCTGAGTGCATTTGGGTTCTTACAGAGCTCACATCACATAAAGTAGAGGCCAGAACACAGGTGGGGAGCCCTTGTGGTCCGGGAACAGATGGTGAAGAGCACTGAACTACAGCAGGGCGAGGCAACAGATCCCAAAGCTGCTTTGATAGGCACATCGAGAGAGCCTGCTGAGCGACAGGTGTACATGAGAGCAAAGGACTCGCAAGGGGCTAGTAATGTTCCTTTTTTTGAACACTCCAATAAACACTTATGATTTTCCATGAATGTAGCAGGTTAAGAGGGAGATCTGTTAAATCATGCTTGTGATAAATAATGAAAAATTATTTACTTGTTTAAAATGGAAACTGGGGCAAATGTTTAAGAATGTGCCCTGCCCCATAGTGGAGTGAAAGCAAATGCACTAACCTCTAGAGTTCAGTCAGATACCAAGCACAACGCCCAGAACAGGAACACTTGACTCAGATGGCCTCAGCACAAGGCAACTTGAGATTTTTAACTCAGTCTAAGAACTTGGCACTGAATATTGGTAATGAACTGGCCCGGTGCACCTTGAGAGCCAGGTCACCGTATTGAAGCTCTGGACCCAGTTAAGGGATGACTTGGGAGACCCTGGGAGGGCCCTACTTCCTCTGGCTGGCCTTGAACTTATGAACTGACATCAGTAATCCTCCTGTTTCAGCCTTCTGAGAGCTGGAATTATAAACATGTGCCACCATGCTTGGATAATAATGTACTTTTTTAAAGAGTAAAAGTTTTAGTTATCAGAAGCAAAGACTGAATTAAAATTTCAGCTTCAGTATAAAAATGCCTACAGAACCGTAAACGCATCACGTACCTCCTTCCACCTGGTGGCTTTCCACGAAGGGCACCTGGCTGCCCTGCAAGCCTTGTGAGCTCTAGGTTTCTGCAAATGGACGCAGTGATACTCTTCCAAAGTCTCCTGGAATTGGTTGACGCAGAGCACTTCCCGGTGCTTTACACCTCTGCCACAAGTAGCTGAGCACTAGAGAAAAAACATGAATTCTCTTCATTCATTTCATTAATTTATCTTCAAGAAATAGGAAATGAAACAAGGCCTCATTGCTTTGAAATCTGCATTAAGATATATTTTGGCATTTCGAATCAGAGAGAATTGGAAGGTATCAATCTTCCCTGGACCGTCAATTAACGTTGATGTCATAAGGTAGCCATTCTTATTAAAACTCAAAAATTTGACGGTATCCTAGGAACTAATTAAGAAAGCTGAAATTGTGTATTTTTAAGTTCAGTTCCAGGGGCTGGGGAGATAGCTCCGAGGCACAAGTGCCTGCTGGGCAAGTGCAAGGTCATGAGTTTGAACCCTGGTCCCACAAAAAAAAAAAAAAAAAAAAAAGTTCAGTTCCGGTTTCCTTGTGCATCAGTCTGGAGGATGTATGCCTTCACTCCTAGTCGTCACCCACCACCAGCTCTCAAATATATTTAGAAAAAAAAAACCGCGAACTGCTGCTCCAAGTATAAGAACAATGACTTCTTTTTTTCCAGCCAGTTATCCCATGAGCAAGGCCAGTCTAATGAAGTGGATAGAGACCACGCGCTGGCAAAGATCGCTTGTTATTATGCACAGCTGGGCCACTTCAAGCATATTTTATCCAACGTTAGCTCTTCACCTGTATGGGATGACACCAGCAGTCTTATAAACTTGTTATAAAAAATAAAATAAAATGTCTAATTCAGTTCCTATTACATGGTTTAGATCCTGAGAAAATATTAATATGTATTCATATTTATTTTATCATATAAATGCATTTTTCTATAAAAATATTATTAATTACATTATATTCAGGAAAATATTAAGTAAGAAAAACATGCAACCAGACAGCTATTAACATGAAGTTTCATTTAGATGCATTTACTGAGTTTGGAGAACATTAGAGAGTAGATGGTGCATTTTATGTATAATAAGTTCACAGTCTCTTATGCTATCAGAATATTAGATGCTTAAAATACTTTAAACTTCAAAACTTAGAGTGTGTGGATAATTTACCTTCTGTCTTACCCGCAATGAGCACCATACCCCCTCTGCATGGACAACGAACACAGAGGCTTGATCTTAAGACTTCCTGTTACCAGAGCACACAGACTTTCTCTCCCAGCTAATCCGGGTAGCCGCCCTGCTCAGGACTCAGCTCTGTAAACACCGCTGAGCGCTCACACAATGCAGAACACCGTGTCCAGCCCTCCTACTGGTCTGTACCTACCAATGAGTTTGCTCTCCCTGGCCACTAATCTTGGGCACGTTCTTTCTTCTTTCCTTCCTTTATTGTTTATTTTTCTAGAAGTATGATATGTTACCCTCTTAAAAGTCAAGAATTAGCAACAAGTACACAAGGTCAGAAAGTACACAAAGTATTTCATGCACACATGTTCATATGTCAAAGAAAGTTTTTCTCCTAGATAGGTACTTTTTTAACTTTTGAAAAAGCATCCATAGGGCGGGGGAGATAGCTTGGTAGTCTAAGCACCTGCCTGGCAAGCTCAAGGACCTGGGTTCACTCCCCAGTACTACATGCCATGCTGGCCCTGTGCTTAGCCAGCCACAGAAAACAGGCATGGCGGCACACACCTGTAATCCCAGCACTGGGAAGGCTGAGACAGGAAGATCTCTATGAGCCTGAGCTGTGTAGCGAAATCCTGTATCCAGTCGATCAATCAATCAACCAACAACAAAAAGAGAAAAAGAGCTGCCTATTCTAATTCTAGATCATCTTTGCTTCTCTTTTTACTTTAACCTACCAGAATAATCATAATTAGATATAATTTGAACATAAGTAGATTTGGTCAACGTATTTGGTTATATATTTGTATTTTACAAGATATTTTTTATGAGTATGAAAACTGCTATGAAAAAGATCACTCATTTTTTGAAGTCTCTTCACTGGCCATGGAATGGCTCTCCATCACCCTTAACCTGTACTTTGCCTTGCTTTGGGGAGCCCCGGTTTTTTGTTTGTTTTTGTTTTTGAGAAGAGTCACCAGAGGTATTTGGTTTTCATATTGTTTATGTTTTTGCTTTGTTATGTGAAAGAGAAAGAAGGTAATAAATATGATACTGAATTTCAGAACAATATGATAGAAAATAACAGTGCTTAACTGCATAGCTATTTTCAAAGTAGTTGCTCAGATTGCCAGACATAAAGAAGCCAAGTGGTTCACACAATCCAAGCACTTCCGTTCCTCTCAGGGAGTTGAGGGGAGCCAGTGATCATTTCCAGCTTCACAGTCTGCTACACACAAATAGCGTCACACAGAGTTTGCAGCATACAATAGCTGCTTTCTCTGTAATGCTCTAGAGTGGGGTCCTATCTAGTGTTTTCTTTGCCCTGCCTTATTATTTCATATGGTGCTTTCTGAATTCACTTACTTTTTTTTTTTTTTTTTCTTTTTTGGCCTTTTTTTTTGAGACAGGGTCTCACTGTACAGTTCAGGCTGGCCTTGAGCTCAGTTTTGTAGCCCAGGCTGGTCTCGAACTCTCACCGATCCTCCTGCCTGAGCCTCCCGAGTGCTGGGATTACAGGCGTGCGCCAACATGCCCGGCTTGAATTCACTTACTTCTAATGTCCTTCATCAATCACATATTTAGGGTCGCTATTTATCCCTCTTTCATTTTCTGAACTCTTCATAGTTCTCCGCAGCTTTCTTTTCTTTTTTTTCATCATATATTTATACAAAAGCAAAAGTAGTACAGGATAAATCAGGAAACATCAATGCTAGTTACCAACAAGAAGTAGAAGATATACGGTGGAAGAGTTGTGGAGTGGATAATATTTTTCTAAGATTATCTATCTATCTATCTATCTATCTATCTATCTATCTATCATCTACCTATCAACCTACCTACCTAGGAATTAGACCTGGGGTCTTTGTACTGAGCTACTTCCCCAACTATTTTCTTTCTCTCTCTCTCTCTCTCTCTCTCTCTCTCTCTTTCTTTCTTTCTTTCTTTCTTTTCAGTACTGGGGATTGAACTCAGGCCCCTGCACTTGCCAGGCAAGTGCTTATTCTACTAAGCTATCTTCCCAACCCCACCAAACTATTTTCTTATTGTTTATTTTATTTTATTTTTTTAAGGAAAAGAAAAACAATGCTATAAAATTTCAAAACAAGATTGTAGGAGAGTACCAATGGCTAGCACTTTGTGACAGTTATACTATTAACTGCTATTAGTTCACTGAAAGAAAAGACTTACTATTATATTGTTTAATCAGTTTTTCATAGCTCTATCTTGTAATATGAGCAACTAGTTTGAAGATAAAAATATGCTCCTTTTGTTAATAATTCTTTTTCATGATTTAAAAATAATTTTAAAAATGTAATAATTTTACAATTTAAAGAATTGTAAAGTTGCTTCCTTTTAATAATTCTTCATAATTTTCTACTTCTGTCACGCTTTATCTACCTCATCTCCTGGACATCAAGTCCTTTTAAATAACTCCTCTCACCTAAAAAGGAGTGATACAGCAAATATTGAGCTGGTTAGTGTTTAGTTTCTGTGTAAGCAATTTATTTGTACTATGAAACTGTAATTTATTCTTTAATTAAATTATACTGAGTATATTGAATTATAATAAGTATAGTAAAGAAACTCATGATTTTCTAGGTTAAATAGAAAAATACAGAAATCAAAGAGCTGTAAAATAAACTTGGAGTCTTCTTTAACATAGGACTCTTTTTCTGCAAGATCTGAAGAAAAAATACGTAAGATTTCTTTCCTTAAGATCCAGAGAGAACTAAAACATTATTTTATTTGTATCTGATGAATTCCACGTGGGAATTTCTCTAAAGTGAAGGAGAGCCTGTTATGCAAAGAATTGTGTTTTGGTTGGAAGGAGGCAGCAACAGAGTAAACACCCAGCGAACTGTTACTGCCTTTCTTCTCCCAAGCTACAACATCCTGAGCTGTAAAATTCTGCAGAATGGCGCATTTAGTAGGAACACCAAGCATGGTAGTTCTTTCCTCTGGTACTGGAGCAATGTTCCTTTTGACCCTCCCTGACACCTTCCTATCTCTTGGAAGCTTTATTAATGCTATATAGATCACTTTAAGCATTCATATCAAAATTCTTTTCTTCTGAAAAGTTCCTTAGTAAACATAGTTTTAAACTCTTGCTAAGAATTCACATGACAGCTATGAAACAATAGATATGGAGCACAACTCACTTTGGGCGTGGGCTACTAAACTGATGTACAAGTATCCTGAATTGTCAGTTATTATAAATTAAGTAAAGCCAAATGTACACTTAAGGTAAATCAACATAGGAGACTAGAGAGATAGCTCTGTAGCGCAAGTGCTTGCCTGGCAAGGGCAAGGTCATGAGTTCAAACCCCAGTCCCACAAGAAAAAAAAAAAAGATAAAGCAAGATATTTAAAACAAACATGCAAGTAATACAAAGGCAGCAGGACTTTCACAGTTGTTCAGGTTGGTTAGTATTTCCCATCATAATTAATCAATCCCCTCTAATATGATTAACTTTAAAACTAGTATATTCTCTTTTTTTTTTTTTACAAAAGCCTATACATAGTTGTAGAGTAAAATTATTTCTAGTGTCTGAAGTCTGGATTAATTTGTTCTGATACAAAGATGCCACAGAAGAATGAAGGACTTGGATTCATTTGTGATCAATGGGGGATTAATTTAATTCTGGAAAGCTTAATTGCTGACCAATATTGAGTGAGGAAAGAAAGACTTAATTCATTCTCAGAAATGGAAGGGTCTTTTTTACACTTTCATGAGCTGTCCTGTCATTCTGGCACTGTATTTTTTTCTGGCAGTAGTGAGAAACATAGTACCGAGATGATTAGTATAAACCCCAACTACTAATGTGATAGCCCTGAAATATAATTACTGCACTCTACGTATACCACACATAAACACACTCTGTATAGACTCTACAGACTGGGTAAGAGTAAGAAAATCTGTTATCTCGCTGAATCTTCGTTTTTCACAGGTGCTAGCAATACAGCATTTTATTTTCATATAAATCTCTGGCTAAAGGCTGGGGAGATAGGTCAGTGGTCTGCATGCCTGCCTGGCAAGCACCAGGAGCTGGGTTCAATCTCTAGTACCACATGCCATGCTTGGCCCAGAACCCTGGATGTACTGAGTCAGTCACTAAAATAAAGTGTGGGGGTGCATGCCCATAATCCCAGCACAGGAGAGGCTGAGACAGGAGGATCACTACGAGTCTAAGCTGTGTAGTGAGACCCTGTAGCAAATAAATAAACAAAAATTTTTAAAAATGTTTAAATCTCTGGGTGAAGTTGAAAGGAAAAGATTAAAATGAAAAAGGAAATGATAACACTAAGAAAATTTTAAAAACACTTAGAATGTAATAGGAAAATAATTAGAAACAAAGCAAATAACCAAAAGAGCACAGCAGAATAGCACACCAATTTGATGTACAAGAAAGACAAGCTTACAAGGGGTTCCCATAATGCAAGTGGAGCGGCAAATGCAACACAGAGAAGGACAAGTGAGCTAGTGTTTCTCCCCTGGAAAACATTGCGCTTATTTGGGGGTTGGGTGTGACTGCTCACTGTATTTCCCTGTGCCCCAGTGCTGTAACCCATATCATATTCTTTAATGCTGCGTCTACTTAGACCTCCTGACCTACTTCTCTGATGGACGAGACTTTAGCTCCTGAGTTTGTCCTTTATTATACTCAATGCACCTGCAGTTACCTGTTCCATCTCCATTTTCCCTTCTGAGTTAAAAATCTACTTAGAAGAGACATGCCAGGAGGAAATACGAAAAATAAAAACAACTCGAGCCGGGCGTGGTGGCGCACGCCTGTAATCCTAGCACTCGGGAGGCTGAGGCAGGAGGATTGGTGCGAGTTCGAGACCAGCCTGGGCTACAAAAGTGAGCTCAGGACCAGCCTCAACTGCATAGCGAGACCCTGTCTCAAAAAGACAAAAAAAAAAAAAACAACTCGAAATCACTTGGTCCTACTTCGTTGTCATGAATCATCCCTTTTCCTCTTTCTAGAAGGAAATAATTCATGGACCACAGGAGCCTGAACTAATTTACTGCCTGGTGTTTTTCCAAAGTGGCACGCACCCCAGTGATGGCATGTGAACAGATTTCAGAAGGCATGTTTCCAATGTAATGATTTTGTTTTGCTTAATGTATTTGGTACAGGTCTCACTATGCAGCTCAGATTCCTAGCGATCCTCCTGTTTTCAGCCTCTTCAGCACTGCGATTACCAGTGCATGGCACACACCTCGACTGAGTGGCCCGCTTGGTGCACCTGGGGACAGAGCAGGCCTGGCATGTAGTGCTGGGGATCAAACCCCTGTCTCTGTGCTTGCCTAAGCAGGTGCTTAGTCTGCTGAGCTGTCTTGCCAGCCCTGGATTGGTTATTTAGATAGTAAGGATCATCCTTAATTTTAGCTATAAAGACCCCATAATTAGCTATGTGGAAAAAATAATCTGAAATTTCACCTGCAGAATAGCAAGAAAAATCTCAAGAGCAAGAATTAATTCTTTTTTTTTTTTTTTTAATTTTATTTATTTATTTTTCTTGTTTCAGAACCTTTGTTTATTCACTCATTTTTATGGCCGGCTCAGCCCGCCCCAGGGGCAGGGCTGGCCCAGCATGTGGTGCCGGGGATCGAACCGCGGTCCCTGAAGCTGCCCAAGCTTTCCCAAGCAGGGGCTTTAGGCCACTGAGCCATCCCGCCGGGCCCCGCAAGAATTAATTTTCCAAGGGATAAATCTTAATAAAGTTTGACAACAAAAGTAGTAAATGTATTTATTGTTGGTTCTTAGGTTAATCTGTAAACTTTTCTCAGAATAAATGTTAAAACTAAAACGTTGTATTAGAAGCAATATTAGGCGAAGGCTCTGACACCAGTGAAATTCTACTTTAAATATTTTTAGTGAATAACAAAACAAAAAGTCATTGAGAAAGATTTTAAGGAAAACCCTACTTTCTCTTCGTACATTGTTCCTTCATATAAGTTCTTCTTTTTAAAATTTCATAGATTTATAATTTACAGATGGTGTACATGATTGACAGTTCTTTACATGAAATTTCTGAGTAAATTTAAAGTAACCAGAGGCCATTTAATTTTTCTGGGTTTAAATATTTTTTTTAAATAATTATTATTCTAGGTTTGATTAGTAAGAATGAAAATGTCTTAGAGCAAGTAAATTATTGTCCCCTTAACATTTCTCTTTATTTGTTGGTAAGGAAAATATTTTAAACTAAATGAAATATTTCACAATTTGATGACACAACTGTAAACACTTAGTTCAACCATATGCTTTCTCCAAAACAATTGGACAGGTGGTTAGAAATTAAGAAATTTAGTTTTCCAAACCAAAGAGATAGCTCAGTGGAGTAAGTGCTTGCTTGACAAGTGCAAGGTCCTGAGTTCAATCCTTGATACCACACACACACACACACACACACACACACACACAAAAAAAAAAATCAAAGAAATTTAGTTTTCCAGCAGTTATATATAAATCAACAGTCTGTCATATAAATGTAATAGTCATAATTTTTCCTCTTAGCCACCACTTTATTTTAGTTTAGTTTTGTAATGTTAGTAAATAAAATAATAACAATAATAAAATATAAAACTTAAAAAACAAGTGAGTTACTATAGCTCAGTTTCCTGGCCTTTCAAATTTGGGGATTTTTTTTTCTTATTATTGGATATAGCCTCAGAAATCTTTGCAGACCAACATGAAGAAAAAAAAAATGTATTACTGGACATCACATCAATTCTCATAGTTTTCTGGCCAGTGAGGTCTATCTGTCATCTGAACATAAAGCTTGTCACCAGATTGCTGGTGTCGTGTCTGTCCTCTTGCTCCCACAGGCCAGGTATTAATGCATTTCACCAGACAGCCCTAGAAAATCTACAAGTGACAAGGGACAAAAGCATCACACAAGCTTTTGAGATCTGAGTCACAGAAACATTTCTGCATACATTCTGCACCTGTATCCACCATCATGTTATAAACTAGAAATCATCCCATCAGGACAACAGTGCCTGGTTAACAAGTATCAAGGCACAATACATAAAATAGTATGGGTGTGATTTAAACACCAAAATATGGCCATAGCTAAGAAATAATTCGGTAATGGAACGTCTCTTAGGTACATAGCATCAAGGGATTAGATGTGTCTTCCTTATGCTTAAAGACAATTCCAAAAGTAGCAACAAAAACTTTAGTATCAGAGCATGTATTATTTATTTCTTATCTTTTTCAAAGTTAAACTATTTTTATGTAGCAGCAAAGTTGAATTAAATTTCTGAAATGGAATCATCTTAACTATGACCATTTTGCTACAGAATTTAAAGATACATTTTAGTGATTTGGGTTAGTGTCTTTAGAGTGCTACTGTGAAATAAAAGATCATATATGAAATAACATTAAATATTGAAATGATATAGTTTCCAGTAAAAACAGATCACAAATTATATCTCTAAGGTATAAATGAATTCATGCACATGATTTCCTTTTATTTGAAAAAATCATCCTATAAAATTCTCTAAATAAAATACAGAAGCTAAATATAAACCCCAAGAGCAGCGCAGTTTTTAAGGTCCTCAGGAAGGCGGTGATAACAGCACATCTAAGAGGAAAGCTCACCACAGTAACTGCTTAGATACAGGTTGCATCAAATACTTCAGAGCTAAGGCTATCACCTATCATGGACAGAAACTATTTTTAAATTGAGCATCTCAGTTATCTCAAAAATAAAGGATTAATATAACTTGCGTACTTAAACTAGAATGGTACAGCTCTCTGTTTAAAACAAAACAATCAGGAAGAAATATACCTCTGTAGAGTATCCGCTCTATGAAATAGTCCCGCTACTGTTCGCTTAATTTGGTGCACATGGGCCCCTGGGACTGCAATACTAAATCCATCAACAGAGACCCCATTGATAGTGTTTCCTGAAAAATTATACTTACAGTTTTAAAGTTTAATGAACTTGGAGAATTTCCTTGTTAACTTATTACAGACATTGACATTGTTTGACTATGCAGCTTTAGGAAGTCAAGACAGCACTTCGTTCTAAAAATACTACATTTTATTCTATTGCCCCACAACCTAGTCATTTTAACTAGTCTAGTCTAGCTAAAATCTGCAACTGCACAAGTTTAAAATTTTAAATAGTGGTAATTTGTAAAACATCTAATTCATCATTACAAATCAAAAACTAAGGGATATCTAGCAAGCACATCCAGTCACCTTTCTTTATATTAATATAACTGCAATCATTGCTACTTTTAATTTCATGTCCTAAAATTTTTCTGTGTGTGTGTGTGTGTGTGTGTGTGTGTGTGTGTGTGTGTGCTACACATTTAGGTACATGTATTGTAGATTCACAGAGCTAAGATGACCCGTACAATTGTAGTGATTTTACACATCATTTATTGGTCTAACTCAAATGTAAGTAATGGAGGAAAAATAGCCTCTTTTAAAAAATGGTGCTGGGATGTTAACTTACATTCTCAACCCTCCAGCAGAAAAGCTTTGTGATACTATTACTCTATAACATAGGTACTGGGCTTATCATCACTGGCTTTCTGAGTATCAAATATCTTTGACTTAGCTTGTAAATGATAGTTTCTGACCATCATTGATATTCTGCTAGAGGGTTGAGAATGTAAGTTAACAGACCGGCAATTGGAGAAAAAGAAGGGCTATAAGGATAGCCAATATTTTGGACCTAGCCCTTCAAGGTCAATAAAGACCCAGGATATAAGAGAACCTGTGCTGTAATATTCTATAACTCAGAGGTGTCCCAAATTTCCTGGTCAAGGAGATTATGGGACCTCAGAGGAAAGGGATAAATGAACTGCAGTGTGTCTAAGGAGAGTCACCCAGAGAAAAGCATTCTCTCAGGTTTTCACAGAAAGCAAAATGGCCAAGCAATGGCCGTGACTCGTCCCGAAGGCTAACACTAACAACAGTTCTACAAAGTACTGTCTATGGTCTCAAATTTAATCCTGAGGGGATTTGA
>PVJA010002281.1:0-109407 GCA_004027025.1 Myocastor coypus | reverse complement strand
ATTGTGAGGACAATATGCAATATGTCAACTTTCAAAGAAAAAAAGGGGGAAAAGAAAAAAAAAAGTAATGTGGATTTAGAAAGGTTAATGTTTAGTTGTTTGATCAATCTTACATACCTATATGTATTAATCTAAACTGATCCGATGATGAAAATATGTAATATAACCATTGTTAAATTTAAACAATAAAAGAATTGAAGAAAAAAAAAAAGAACACTGAAGAGCATTTGGAGGAGGAGAAGCACCACGCAGCCCCCGACTCAGCTCACGCGCACGTTTCCATTTTCTCTTCTCCCTTCTCCTAGGCTCGCACAGTAGAAAGCAGCGCCCACTGCCCCTTCATTTACCATAGTAAGGCAAACACCTCTCCGCATTTATGCAGCCCTTGTCATAATATGTTTCGTTTTGTGGTTCTGGAGATTAAACCCAGCATTTTACACAGGCTAGACCTTCAGCCTTTTGTAAATTTCATTTTGCCACAGGGTCTAGCTAAATCACCCAGGCTGGCCTCAAACTTGCTGTCTTCCTGACTCAATCTCCTAAGAAGCTGACATTACAGATATGTCCCTCTGTGCATAAAAGCACAAAATATGGCGACAAGGGACCTACTGATGGGTTACTACGTGTTGATGCTTCTATGCTTTTTAAATTCTATGGTGCCATGAATAGCACTTTTCTTTCGATTGTTTGCTTGGGCTACAGAAGTCGGGCTGGAAAGTCAACGTGAAATCTCTGAAGGAGTGCCGCTAGGGCTCTTTGCACTTGGTTTTGGCCTCGGTGCACAGACTCTAATTTTCTGAGCCCTGTGCTTCGCCGATCACTGCAGCTGTCCCAGGAGGCTCGCTCATTCCTTCCCATCGACCAGCACCAGAAGCTGAAAGGCTGGAAGCTCCAGGTCACCCCACTGAGAAGGTGTCTTACTGGAACTGGCAGTTGCTGATTCATCTCCTTGTCCTAAGCCTTTTCATGTCTAGAGGCCCTGGGTGCAGCACAGGAGTACAAGAGGGGGGCTGCCAGTGCTCAGGAAACGTGGACAGCAGCATCCAGAAGAGGCCAAGCATGCTGGTGGCCTCCCTGCCTCGGGAATGCCCCTTCCTGAGGAGGCCCGGATGGACTTTTTGGTTAAGAGAAGATGCCGTTAGAGGGGGTGGGGCACCCTGGGGGTCAGGCCCTGTTATCGGGAGCTGTCCCTGGAAGGAGGCAGCGGCATCTCTGCCTCTGCTTTTCCCTGCAGCTGCCTAGCCTCCATTGCAGGCCCTGGAGGGAGGGCAGGCGGGCGTGAGAACAGCTCTGAGACCACCCAGCCTCTTCCTCTGCAGAGCTCTGCTTTCTCTCTCTCTCTCTCTCTCTCTGCCTGAGGCACTAGGAACACAACCGGCTGAGCAGCCTCAGCTGGGCCCTAGCAGCGATGGTGTTGATGGCTGCGACTAGCAGAGGGTCCGCTTTGGCCAACAGTGTCACTCACTGCCCAGACAGGCTCATTGCTCTGCCCTTCCAGCTCACCAGGGTCTCCTAGGATGAGTAAATGGGACTCCCAACCCGGTCCCTGTCCTCGGCCCACCCTGACACCTGAGCTGCTGGGCTAGTGCTCATACCCCAGAACACAGAGCCTTGGATGCCCACAACTGATCAACCTCTCTGCTAGCCCAGGAGTCATCCATGACCTGTGGTGCCCTGGCTGTGTGAATATGGCACTGCCTTCTGTTGCTTTTGAGCCTCCTGAAGTAAAGAGGCAGAGTCTCGGCTTGGGACCCTGGGCCAGTCTGCTCCTGAGCCACAGCCTCCATGGGTATAACATGGGGGTTGGACAGTGCTTAGCTCCTAGAGCTGGTGCAGAAGAGGGGCAGAATATCTATGCAGTGCTCAAGCTGGCCCCCAGCACACTGTGCCATGGAAATATTAGCTTTTAAATCATCAGCATTACTGTTCCTAGTTATAGTTGATAAATAGTAAACAGACATAAATAGGCACAAAAAATTCAGGCACTAAGAGCAGCTATGGTCATGTTGAAATCTAACAACAGTCTGGTAGGGATTGGATTTGAAGAAACACTTTAGCATAGGTTGTGAAAGAAGGAGGTGATGTAAGGGCTGGTGAGATAGCTCAGCAGACTAAATGCCCGCTTAAGCAAGCACAGGGACCAGGGTTTGATCCCTAACACCACATGCCACACTGGCCCTGCCTCTGGGCATGCTGAGTCAGCCACCAAGACCAGGCATGGTGTTACACACCTGTAACCCCAGCACTGGAGAGGCTGAAATAGGAAGATCACTATGAGTTCAAGCTGTATAGTGAGACCCTGTATCAAATACATTATTTTTTTTTTTTAAAAAAAAGGGGGGTGGTGATGGAAAGCTGAAACTTAGATAAGGAGAAGGAGCATCCAGGACAGCATCTAAGGAACAATCATGCCACCCCAGCCATAGCAAGGGCAAAGGCCCTGAGGTGGAAACAAGCATGGATGTCTTGGAAATGGGAAAGAAAAGGCCTTTGCGGCTGGAGCTGTACCGTTGAATAGAGTGGCTGCTAGCCGCCTGTGGCTGTGACGTTAATTAAAATAACATGAAAGATTCAGTGTAATCAGTCAGTCTCGTTGTCTTCCAGCTGTTCAACAGTCACGTGTGGCTGAAGGCTGCCATATTGGATGGTCCAGGTATAACTGAGCACATGTGTGCGCCTGTGTGTGTGTGTGTGTGTGTTGCTCTCATATGCTAATCAGGTGCTCCTACAGGAGCTATATCCCCAGCCAGGGATAAAATATTGTTGTCACTATGGACATGTCTGTTAAGCAGCTCTAGCCTGAAATTTCAGGGCCAAAGGAGGCCCGAGTAGTTGAAGCTGTAAGGCAAGTAGGGCGCATCTTGAGGCCAGAGTGGAGAACATGGTGTTTCTCCTCCATACACAGGGAACCCTTGTGGTGTCCAGACTTTGGTGAAATCACTCTGGCTTAGCAGTGGAAAGATGCCCACCTCTGATGATTTCTCTGAGCCCGAGAGTCTCTAACCATCAGCGATAAGAGGGAGCGGATGTGTTTTTTTTTTTTGAGTCTAACACCTTCCTTGTAACCAAACCTACAGGTCCTGAAGTGCCTTCAGGAATGCCACAGCCACACTATGGACCCAAGGCGCTCTTGGTGAAGGCAGAAGTGAAGCCTGGCATTAAGATCCTGACAGCTAGAGTGGACACTGGGCTGTGTCTCCCAGTTCCTCACTGGGGATGAAAGACCTGTGTCCCCAGGTGGTGAGATGGCTGCGCAGAGCCTCTCCTGAACTGCTTGGTTGAAGGCGGCCACCTTGTCCAGTGGTTCCCTGGTGGCACAGGCCCCAGGCCCAATTTCTGACCAGTCCCACTTCTGAAGTTCCAGGGCAGGCTGTGGCCATCACAGAGGTGGCATCACAGCTCAGTGTCTCCCTCTGCCCAGGTCTCCTCGGAGATGCTAATGTCATCATCTTGGGCAGCAGTGGTCAGCCTTCCAATGGCAGCGTTGCCAGGACCCAGTCTCCTCAGCTCCACTCCACAAGCACACTTGTTGCCCTGTGGAGCATCATCCTGGTTGGACTGGCAGGGATCTCTAAGGAAGGAGCTTCATCCAAAAGCGGGTGGCGGCTGAAAAGACCCCATAGATCCTGCCCTGGGGGGAGGGGTAGGTAATGTGGCCTGTGGAGTATGCCTGGTGCCAGGAAGTCTGGACCTGTGCTTCCAGGTCCTCACAAGCCTCCTGGACAGCCACTGTCACCCAGATCCCACTGGATGCCAGGCCAGGGCTTTGACTCGGCACAGCTGTCCCTCAGGCTCCCAACTCACAGCCAAACTACACTGCTGAGCAGAAACCCACCCTCATCCACGCACAAGGAGGTCCTGAGTTAGCACACAGACTTTTAGGGAGGATGGACACCCAGACTTCATCTGCCTGGGACCAAAGTGACCCATCCTTCTCCACCCCATGTCACCTAGTGGGAGTTCCATGGCCCACTATGTTACCAGCGAAGGCCACCAAGCCACTACCTCTCCAGGACAACAGCCCCTGGCAGGGGCAGAGGCTAACAAAGCAGTGAGCCGGGCAGCACCAGCCCACGCCCCCGACCTCTGCCCTCACCCAGCTGCTGGCCAGGAGACCATTGCTATACTGAGGTACTGGGAAAGACAATTTAGGGATGCAGAGGCCACCTAGGTGGGTCACAGGGGGTGAGGACCCGGAAGCAGGCCGGGAACATGTGACTGTAGCAGCTGGGGAGATTCTGCAGCAGTGTGCTCCTGGGACAGGCAGAGGCTCCTGGGAAGATGGCAGAGGCACTCTCCTTTGTCCTAGCCCTGAATGCATCACAAGACAGCTGGCTCCTGAAGAAACAGGCCCCATTCGCTACCAAGGTTGGAATGTCCTGCTGAGTTGGGGACAGGGGGAGGATTGAGGCTAAGATTAAAAGAGAGGGACAATATCCTCCTTGTAATAAAACTAAATAAAAATGAAATCCTGCCTTTGTAAGGCAATGGAAAAAACTCACGACCCTCCCCAAAGACAGGGCAGGAAAGCCAGAGCCGGGTCCCCCCCAGCAGACCTCCTGGAAAGTTGGGAATGGCACAGGTGGCGTCATGCCTGAGACTCCCAGGGCCAGGTCAGGTGACCCCAGCATCCCGGAAGAAGTGGGCAAGGATGTGAGGGTGGGCAATGATGTCAGTATTTCCCTATGGGCTTAGCAAAATCACTGAGGAAACTCTAGGCCATCTGATCTGGAGGGGAACATGGAGCTGAGTTAGAGGAGGGGGACTAATGTACCCCAGGTCTCTGGGTACAGAGGCAGCCTCAAGAAATCCCACGGAGATGGTGACCTGGGAGCACATGTGGGCTGTGGGTGGCAGCTTGTGGCTGTACAATGTCCCCTGGGCACAGCTCCTGGGCCCTGGGGAGAGTAAGCAGGCAGAGGGCAATACCAGGGGCGACAGTGTGGCCCTAGCTTGTCCCTGAGCAGCCCCCTCAGTGCTGGTTCTATGGGTGGAGCTTCCTTTTGTTGTTATAAAGGGAGGGGCATCCTTTTCTGGTCCAGTGAAACATCTTATCCATTTGCTTCCACAAACACACAGAATTTGGAGCCAGCTGAGGTGACATAGGATCAGCCCGTGCCTGGGGGTTGGCTCCAGCTCTCCCTGAGAGGTTTTCCTTTTGGGTGATTGCTCCTTTTTCTCTTTTGGCAGCAGGGATTGAACTCTGGGCCCTTGTGCTGAGCTACAACCCTAGCATCTCCTCCCCCCTCCTTTCCTCCCTCCCTCCTCCCTCCCCCCTCCCTCCCCCCCTCTTTTTCTAGCTGTCTTTTAATTTTAAGACAGGGTCTTGCTGATTTGCTAAACTCCACCAAGCGGGATTTGAACTAAAAATACTCCTGCCTTGGCCTCTGAGGGTGCTGGGATTTTAGGTGCGCGCCACCACACCCAGCTCTGTTCCAGTTTTGAGCTTTCTCCCATTGCAGTCCTGCTGGAGGCACCTCGTATGTAAGCTTTGGAGCCAAACAGACCTGGGCGTAGAGCCCAGTGGCCCTCAGCGGCTAAAGTCCCTGGCAAGTTTCTTTTCACTTCAAGAAGAGAAGCTTGGGTCTCTCTCCTGATAATGACGAACAAGTGGAGCCAGCCTGCAAGACTGTGGTGAGCAGGAGAGCCCCACTTGCGTGGAGGGCGGCGCCCGTGACAGGCACCCAGGGAAGGACAGCTGTGCGCTGAAGCACTAAGCCGCTGCCTTGCGGTTTAGGGTGTGCACTGCGGGGTGACTGCAATTTGTTTCAGACCCACACCTCATCAGCAGCCTCAGCTGGGTTGCCCTGTGACGCCGGCAGCCATCTGATCCATCTTCCAGAAACTTATGCCCTTGTCTTGCCCCCTTTCAGCGCCCCTAAGTCTCAGCAGGCTCAGTGGCTCCTCACCCTAGTGCCTTAGAGGGCTCCGCCTGGCCAGACAACCACACCATCCAGGTGAACTGGGACAGGAGGAAGGGTGGAAGCGGGGGCAAAAGGGCTGCTTCCCGCCCACACCTGAAGCACACAGGACCTCAGAAGGGTCTGTCATCCCTTTTGTGCAGCAGTCCACCATCCACAGGGTGAGGAACTTTACCCCCTGCATCCCTGCCCCCATCCCCGCTCCCAGTGGTCCCATCCCACCCCCTCCGGAGGCCCTTGACATAGAGAAACTGAGATTTCTTTAGGTTTCCTGGCTGACTTTGCAGGGCTGCCATGCTTTTATGGGTCACAGATGGACAGGAGAAAGGGAGGCTGATTAAGGTCCCCTCCCCTGTTGCTTTGGCGGAGGCCCCATCGCTGCCTTCCAGGACTCCTAATCCCTTAGTTAGCAAGCGCCTGTCCTCTGGCTGAGCTGCTGCGAGCCAGAGTCTCAGATACAGACTCCGTTATTTATTGGGAGGCTTAGGGCCGGGAGGCCCGGAGGCCGCGCAGTGTTCCCTGCTCTCCTGGATCTTCTCACCTGAGTTATGAGCGGGGAGGGAAAGACAAAGGTCAGGAGAGAAGAGAGGGAGAGATGAAGAACGCCAGGAGGGGACCTACGTGTCGAGGGTCCGCTACGCGCCTCGTCCTGTACAGATGATTCCAGGGATGAACCCATTTAGCAGATGTCAGTTGGGGACTGGGGCCGAGTGGATGCGCATGTGTGAGCAGCGTGGACATACATTTCGGAGACAGAATGGCTCAGCAGTCGACAGCAAGCCCAGCCTTGACCGTGAGGGCCCTCGATCCACAGATGTGCTGTCGCACTTCTGAGAGCCTCACTTTTTACCTCTGCAAAGTAGAGCTAAGGATTCCTACCTCTTAAGGCTCTGAAGGAGCCGATGGCCAGCGTGAGCGTGGCACGTGGCTCACTGTGACATATGGGGTAGATGGTGGCTTTAAGGTGGAAGAGAAGAGGGACAGGGTGGAGAGGAGAAATAGCCGAGACTCAGGACGCGTCTGGGCTGCAGAACTGCTCCACTTTGTCTCCGCCTGGGTCCGGCCGGCTTCAGCTGCTCGTGGCACCCAGGGTGGACGCACTAAGGAAGCCCAGGACTCCTGCAGGGAGGCCCCGGCTAAGAACACCCGAGGGTGAATCGGGGCTCCGGGCAGCCAACAGGTCTCTGCTGTTCCCCAGATCCCTGCTGGCTCTGTGTTTCACCAGCAGCTGCAGCACAAGGGAGGCACCTCCGGGGACACTGCTGTCTCCTGTGGAAAGCTGGTTGCCCTGGGGGCCTGCGGAGAATCAAAGAAGCACCCTGTGTCCTTAAGGAGGTGCCTGCTAGGAGAGCAGGAGGAGGAAGGTTAAGATGATTAACGGGTGCTAACAAATTTAGGATGTGGAAGAAGTCCCTTGGCTGTCAATCAAGGGAAGGATTCAATGTCCCTGAGCTTGGAAGGGAGGGGGGGCTCACAGGAGGGGGAGGGGCAGGGAGCACGAGGTGTGCTGTGTGCTTCCCTGGGCCTTGCCCACGCACTGGCACCTTGGCGACCAGGCAAGTTCTGTGTGACCCCCTGCCTGCCTGCCTGTCTGTCTGTCTGTCTGTCTGTCTGCCTGTTGCTGCCCCTCCCCCACTGTCCCAACCCCAGCTCAGGTTCTGACCAAGCAGCTGGTCTGAAATGTGATCCTGGAGGAAGAAGGCCCTTCCTGTTGACTAGGAACCAGAACACTCTCCAACCTCCTCCTGCTCCACCAGACCCCTCCTCATCCAGGCTCCCTATCCTGGGGCCACCTCCAGCACCTTGTCACCAGGGTTGGACCATTCTTCAGCTAGTTTCCTCTGTAGCCAAGGGGACCTTCTCAGGCTCCTGGAGATCATATGTCAATCACAAAAGCCTTCATAGAAGGTTATTTCCGGCGGGATCGGTTGGAGGGAGGGGGAGGGGGAGGGAAGCATAGCGCGTCCAAGAATGATTCATTCAGAATTGCCTGGGCACCTGCTTGGTGCCAGGTCTTGCACCAGGCCCTAGGAAAGTAGATGGCAAGCCACAGTTTGTCCCCCCAGCCCCCAAGAGATGCTGGGTAGCTGGAAAAGAGATGGTACAGAAATGTGCTCCAGTGAAACACAGACAGCCACAGCTTCCCAAGCTGAATGGGTGAAAGGACGGCCCAGGCTGCTGACCTAGTGCAGATTTCTAGGCCATGGGTTTGGAGGGCGCAACACTGTAGGTCGGATGGGGTCTGCGCCTCTGCATTTTTAAGGAGAGCTGCAGATTCTGCAGCAGGTGGATGGTAGGGTAGATTTGGAGGAGGACTGAAATGTGAAGAACAGGGGTAATGCCAAGATGGCATGGTGGTGGCATGGTGTGGGGACAGGAAAAACTTCCTGGAGGTGGCACTGAAGCCAGTGGCAGGGGAGGAGGAGGAGGAGGAGTGAGGCAGGCTGGTGGGTTGGGTAATGTCTTCTCTTTGGGTGTGGCTGGAGGTGGAACCAGCTCCTTATCCAGCAAAGTCTGGGTGGCACGTGATGGCGCCAGGAGATTGCAGACACATCTCAGAGTTCAGGGTCTTAGGCCAGAGAGGTCTTGACTGGTTTTGCAGTTTGGGAAGACTGTCCTTGCTCCACAATAGAAAATGGCAGCAGGGCAGGATGGAGGCAGTAAGTGACAGGAGGCTGTGCCATGACTCCACATGACTAGCAGTAAAGCTGGGGTGACAGGAAGGGACAGACACGGAGGTGCCCAAGAGGCTAGATCCACAGGGCACAGGGCTGTGGGGTGAGGGAGAGAGGGGCTACTGGGGTGCTTCCCAGGTTCCTAGGCTGGAAACGGGCAGAGGTACAGGGGACATGCGATGGTGGGCTCGCTCAGGAAAGTGGCACACTTTGACTGCAACAGCGACTGGGTGTCTCTGTGGGCCATCCTGCACAGGCAGTGGGTACCTGGGCACGTTTGCAGACCTAGCACAGGAAAGGCATTATGGGGCAACGCTCAGCATCTAAACGCTTCCTACAGCAATAGTTCCATTGCTACATGCAATGCACTTGAAATCTGTGACTTCATTACATTTCGTATCATTAAAAAAATGCTAGGGCCGGCCAGATAGGTTCAGTGGACTAAAGCGTCTGCTTAGGCAGAGCACAGTAGCCGACGTTTGATCCCCTGCATGCCATCACAGTCCTGTCCCCAGGGTGGTGGAAGCCCCTGTAATCCCAGTGTTTCTGAGGCTGAAAAACAGGAAGGATCAGTACAAGTCCCATCTGTGTAGGGAGACCCGGTAGGCCCTCTACTAAATACATTTTTAAAAAATTGCTGATCACAGCTCATTAAACTAATTTCGTGACCTGATAGGTTGTGACCCACAACTGAAAACCACTGATCTCCTTGGAAATGGGAGCCACTGGGGGGCAATGACTAGGGAGAGAGTGGAAGGTAAAAATGTGGGTTCCAGAAGTCCTAAGATTTCCAGGACTGCTGGGAGATGACGAGGATGTGAAGATGACTGAGAAGGAAGCCACGGAAAAGCCTTGCAGAGAAACCTCTGAGAGAGCAGGGAGTTTGCAGAAGCAAGGGAGCCTGTGGCTGGATGTCCTGTGGCCTCGGTCTGAAAGAATGCGCAGCAGTCTGCAGGGCACAGCCTGGCAGACCATGGACAGCCAAACCCTGACCTGGATGCCAGTGGGGAAAGTCAGCACAGGCAGAGGCCTCAGAGGTACCTGGGCTCTGCTACACACGAGGAAACTGAGTCCCACTGAGGTGAGTGCTCTTCCCCCAGGAGATCTGGGTTGTCTCTTTCCCTCTATGTCTGTCCTCTTGGGCTCTGGCCCAGGAAGGGCTGCCAGCCACCCTATCTCCACGTAGCATGTGTGGCTCTTGGGTCTTGGGAAGGGCGCATGTGCTCATCTTTGCATGCTTGGGCTGCTTGAAGCCAAGCAGGACCTGTGCTGAGGACCAAGGGTGCCTTTCCCCTCGAAGTCATTCATCTCATTGAAAGCTTACTGTGTGCCAGGTACTCAGCCAGGCCTGGATCCTAACCTGATCCTTGTCTGGAAGGTGGCACATGGCACCCAAAGAGTGGAGGAGACCTCAGCAGCAAGACAGGAGGCTGAGGCTATGCCACATATCCCAAGAACCTGTGCACCTGAGCAGGCCTGGGATCAGACATTAGGGACACTGTCCTGGTCTCCAAATGCTGAGATGGGGTGAAGAGCTGGGCACTGGACATACTCAGTAGCTCAGACACTGGAGTCCCATAACTAGTAGGCATCAGCCTGTGCTTCTTTGGCAGGCCTTTCCAGCAAGCTCCTACTCATCTTTCAAAACCCACAGGAAAAAATCACCACTTGGCATTCCTAAACAGAGCTGTTTTTCCCTAGCAAACCCCTGGAAAGCAGTGAATTAACTCAAGAGCTGAGGCTCCTTCCATCCTCCCACCAGTGCTGGAATAACTGAGGCTACAGTAGCTCACTCTGCAGCTTACACTTGCCCAGCATGGCACTTCACACTTCCAAATGACCGCAAGGGCAAGCAGTATGATCAGTCCACATAGCCTATAGGCCCTACCCAGACAGGACAGCAACACATCCCTTCACAGTGAAAGCAGCTTCTCTGTGGCTGCATTACCACTGTGACAGTGACAACCAATCTTGCTATAGCATGGGCTCCCTTTGTGCTTGTAACTGTTACAAACATGTCACCCCCACTGACTCATTTAATCCTTGCAGTGACTCGAGGAAGTAGCATTCATTAGCTGCTTATTTTTTAGGTAGGGTAATGCAGGAGAGAGAGGACATGTCTACCATGGAAGCTACTAACTGCATGAGCAACATGGTGTAGCTGAGACTGGACCTCCCTGGGTCCCCTGCCTGCTGTGACCCTGTCTTGTACGGACACCCTAGTAGCACGTGTGCTTTGCAGGAGGCCTTTGGTCCCAGGCTGAGCAACTGGAGGACATAGGCAGCTGATGGGGCATTTCTGCAGCCCAGGAATTGGGAAGATTTAATTTTGCTGGATGCTGGAGCCACCCTCCATGCCGAGAGGTCTGTAAGGGCCACCACTCTGGCATAAGTGCTGTGAAGTAGCCCCTATCTGGAAACCCTGTGCAACAGGACCAGCAGGCTTGGTGGAAGCTGGGCTCCCTGACTCTAAGAAAGCAGACTCTGCTGAAGAAGGCCTCCCTCCTGGGGTGCTGGGTCAACACCTGGACACCCACAGCCTAGCCTGGCTGCTGGAGACTAGGTTGGGTGGTCTTTGGCTTGTGGAGCATGGCTGTGCCAAGGGCCTAGGAAACTAGCATTTGTGTTCTACCCTACTTTCTTGGTGGGGACAATACTGTCACTGGGCTGAGCACAGGCAGATCAGTGCTTCAGGGCACAAGAGCTCTTTTGGCAATGGGGTGACCCAGGGAGGCAGGAGGGGTGCAGAATACAGACATCAGGTAGGGACTGAGTGTCAGGATGTCTGGGCTCTGATCTTTGCTCTGTACAGAAACCAGTCTGAGCCAGCTTTCTGTTCAAGGGTTACTTCCTAGATCACTGCCCGAGGACTTTCAAGTTTCTCACAAAACCCTGCACCTTCTTTCAGCAGTGCTGGTCACCCTTACGATTTTACATTTGCTGGTACAATTAGTGGAGGCTGCCTCTTGAGCTAAGACAAGTTCTGGGAGGGTGGGGCTCACCCAGCACTAGGTCCCCAGCACCTAGCAGAGTCAGAGGATGTCCAGTACTCATGCAAACGAATGGAGCGACGCGGCTGTGCTTTTGCAGGGCAATCCACTCTTCACCGTGATGCCCAAAACAGTCACTGGGAAAGTGTCCCCTCCAAGCTAGGTATGGAGAGACGCAGAGCTGACCGTGCAGAGACAGATGCGGCCACAGGCCCCCATGAGCCACGCCCACGCAGGGCAACACTAGAAATCAAGGACCACGACCCAGGAGATTGTTAGCAGGGCCAAGCTGGGAAGTTAATGTGGAGAAGACTGCTGCTGGCGGCAGGACGCCTGGTGATAACGGCTGGGGTTCACTTGCCCCAGCTGCCCTGCGCAGGGAGGCTGGCCGTGACCCGGAAGCCCTAGCGCTACAGCAGGGTTTCAGGCACAGGGGCATTGGACGGCTGTGGGGATTGGGGAGAGGACGGAGCAGCAGTCAGTCTGGAGCCCTTGCAGCTCTGGCGCCGAGGTTGCCCGGGGAAGGGGCGGAGGGCACAGCGCACTGCGCTAGGTTGAGGTTTCTGCCTCTGTCACGCTGCCGGCAGAAGCCTCAGGAGACTGGTTTTCCTCTCTGACGTCAAGTTAAAGGTCACCCAAGTCCCAGGTTTCCTGCCTTGGCCCATTTAGGGGCCTTTCTCTTCTGTTACCCAGACCCATTCCAGATCCCACAACATACTCAGGACCACCTCCCAGGGTAACAAGTCCCCTGGGGTCTAGAGTCACTGTGAGAAGCAGGGCTTCCTCTAATTTGTCCTAAACTTAACCTCACTCAAGTTTCAAAGGGGCCCCATCTTCCCAGCACTTCAGGACTGAGTGAAGGAAGAAACGTGCCCTGAGCTGGCGAGGTGGGAAGGGGAACTCAGGACAGCCGGCTCCACTGCCCCCCATGTCCCCCCAGTCAACAAGCTGTATTCCCACAGGCGCGGTCCCTCGGCTCCCCGACCCGGCCTGTGCTGATGAACTGGAAGTGAACCTAGGCCGCCAGCTAGCAGCCGGCTCCATCGCGGTGGGAGCTTGCAGCGCCAGCGCGGGGCACCGGCCCCTCCTCTGGCCTCCTCTCACCCCGCCCCACTCCCCACCCCGATCCGGGGCTCAGGTTTGGGAGCACTAGCCGGGAGCTGGCTTCCGGCGCCTCCCCCTCGACAGCCAGCCAGAGGGGCCCCTCGTTGCCAGATCTGAGCCCTGTCATGAGTATTCACTGTCCCCTCTTACCTGGACACCCACAACAGGCGCTTCCCTCCCTGCCTGCCTGTCCTCTGGCCTTCGTAATTCACTGTATCTCACCAAAGGAAGGAAACTCTGGACCCAGAGCCTGGCGTTCCTCCTTTTAAAGCTTTCCAGGGCCATCTTGACTCTTTGAGGAGGAAACGTACAAATTCCACAGCCAGAGAACCTCAGGGCGCTCTATCCCCGGCTGGCTTTTAGCTGTTTCCCTGGCTACTCTGGAAATAATTAAGTCTATTTAATTTATTTTATAGACACTTTTGATAGTGGCTTACTCTAGGCAGTGTTCAGACCAAGCACTTATTTATAGCTCTGCACAGGCGGCTCCAATTGTCGATTCTAATATCACCTTCTGAGGGAGGCCTTCCCCGACCACCTCCAACCTGCTGCTACTGCTTCCCACCAGGTTGTGTTTGAAAACTGCCCCGGGATCAGGCTGTAAACCTTGAATATATAATTTTTCACCTGTCCGTGATATTCTAATAAAGATAGGGTCCACTAATAAAAAGGACCCCTTGATCTGTATTCCTATCAATAGTGCTCTCTTCTTGCGCTTCTGTTGTCAGGCTCTTCCCCTGGCACGGAGCTCTAAGATGGAAAGACGTAGCTGTCCCTAGAGCCCTGGGACTGCATAGCGGGCACCCAGAAATACCTGTCAAGTGACTGAATGAAGGGGTCACCTGCCACAGGAGGCGTCTAAACACCACAGCTGCTGCGCACGGACTGCAGGATCTCATTGGTGAGATATTTCCTGCAGCCACTGCTTGGAGGTCCAATCAGGGAATGAGTTTCTAGAAGGCAGGGGTCAGGTCTTGTCTGTCATCGTGTAAATACAAAAATAACAACTGGCGCCTCTGCGGCAAGCCGAGATCCACTTCGGTGTGTAAAGGAGCTTCCCAGGCACGAACTCGCCGGTCTCTCGCATCTGCTCTGGGTGACTGTCATAGCTCCATTTTACAGATGGGGAGCTGGGGTCCTGAGTTGGGCTAGTCACACGTTCCAGACAGATCCAAGTCTTCCTGGAGGCTGTATCTGCCCAAGCACTGGTGCTTTGTCTCAGCAGGACGCAGTGCAGGCAGCTGCAGTCACTGCGGCAGCAGGCAGTTAGAGATGCTTTGTTGGAGCAGATAGTTGCAGTGTACAGGCTTGGGAGGGACAGTGGGGGTGGGCAAAAGGGCACTGGGCTGGGCCTTAAGACAGCTGGGGGCATCAGCGCCATACACTTACTGGGTACCTCCAGCCCCAGGATGGAGCGCTCTACACACATGTCTTTATTCTTCATGACAGGTCAGGGGTGGCTGCCATTGCTATCCTGATTTTATAGGCGAGAGAGCTAATACTCAGGGAGGTTAACTCACTCACCTGCGTATCTCAGTCAGACCCTGAACTCAGCCAACCAATGATGCTGATACTTAGTTGTCCGGGCATTTTTAGGAATGTCTGGGTGATGACAGCAGAGCCTTCATGCCTGCTCTGTCTGTAAAGCTCAGGTCCTATCTAGGCTGGTGACAGAGTAAGGCAGGAAAGACAGCAGGATGTTGTCGCTGCAGGTTCCAGGGGCCCTTTGTACCATGAAGAGGCTCCTGGAAGCCTGGGAGCAGGAGCAGCCCTCACCTCACCCTTCCTGGGATGTTGTGGACTGAGGGCTTGGGGGCAGCCAGTCTCCAGCGCCCAGCCCACGGTACTGGCCAGATGACAGAGGCCAGGCTGTGTGGGAACGGAGAGGGTCAGCAGACCCGGGAGCTCCCTAAGCCTGAGTCCAAGGAAGTAACTTCTCAGGTGCACGGATGGGGGTGTGTGTGTGTGTCAAAATGGGCAAATGCTGAGTAACATCCATCCCGCTAGAGGGCTGCCACAATGCACACAGAAAATGGCCCCAACCTGGGATTCCTTTGAATAATAAAATCTGCTTCCATCTCTGTCTATCCCCGCCCACCTCGCTCTGGCACGATCATCACGTCTGTCTTCATGCGGAAGCACAATCCTACTGCGTGAGGTGTCCCCCCTTGGTGAGTGGGCTTGGAGGCCGCACAAGAGTGAAGGCCAGGAGCCAACTGCAGGGGCCTGCTGTGCAGTAGCCAGCAGCAGGGCGGGGAAAATGCCGAGGGAGGAGTACAGGAGATAGGACGTGACTTCACCTCTAGAAATAGTCCCGTGGTAGGTGGTGGCCTCGGTGCCCAATCGGCTAGAAGGATGTGGCAGCATCCTTTGTTCAGCTTTACCAGAGGTGCCACCTGTCAGGAAGGACAAACTGTCTAATGGGCAGAGGAATTCGGAACCACATACCTGGCTTGGCTGGAGCCCTTGGCGCTGATGGCTCTGGGGTTTCTGATGTTGCCTGAGCCTGGCCCTGAGGCAATTTTATATCCTTCCGTGCCACCCTAGCTTCTATCAGATGCCTACTTCCTCCTGGTGATCTGCACTGTGGCTCTGGGGGCCTCTTGGGGGACAGGGTCTGGCTGAGTTGTGGAGGGCTGGCATCTCTGTCTGGACAAAGGGGTGCAGCAAATTCTTTGCTCCCTCTCAACCTCTTTTCCTTCAACTGTAAAATGGGGAGTTAGGTGAGATCAGTGGATTCTACACTGTGCTCAGAGCACACGGGTGGGGGGCTCTATAGGTGTCTGGAGAGAGCCACCAGGGGACACACTATGGGTTCCCAAGTACCCCACTCCCTCAAGTGCAGCCTTGGGGATCTGCTTTACAGGTACATGAAATATGTGTTGGAGTGCAAGGAGAGTTTGCTTCAAAGAAAGGCTGGTAGTTGACGCCATGCCTGAGATGGCCTCTGACATCCCTTTGGCATTCACTGTCTAAATTTCACCCCTTGGATCCCTGTATGACTGGGGACAGGGACAAAAACTCCCTGCCCTGTGCTCAGTCAGATGGGTCATTTGGGACCCATGAAACCAGCACTGCCCACAGCTGAAATGTTCCTCACCCTTGCTGTCTTAAGGTCTTGCTATGGAGCTTCCCTCGGCTGGCTGGGCTCCTGGGCAAAAGGCAGGAAGGGGCTCCAGTGCAAGGAGCAGACTGTGCCTATAGAGGGGGGGAGGCAGAGTGGGGGTGGGGTGGGCTGGAGGAGGGGAGAATGGCAAGGGGTCTGAGGGGTCACAGCTTCCAGTGCTGATTGGCAGTGGGGCTGACCCTCTCATTCTTTCCGGCTGGCTTCACATATTCATTTTCAGCCTGACACTTCCTCCCACACCCTGCACCCTCTCCCATCTGTCTGTGTGCAGCAGGTACACCAGGCAAAACATGGAGAGCGTCCCCAACAGGCAGGGGACTGGTGAGCAAGGAGCTGGGTGGGCAGGTCTGACGCATGCAGACCCCTAGTGCCTGGCAGCATGGTGCTGGTCCCTGGAGCCCCAGTGATCCCAGAATGAGAAGCCCATTCAGCCCTGACCAGGGAGGAAATGTGATGAGCCAGGCTGGCATGGAGCCATGACAGAATGCCCAGCAGGCGACGGGTTATGAGTGAAGGCCAGCTCCCTGCATAGCTATGTGAGCTGTCACAGCACAGCCTGGCACACCATGACAGTACACAGGGAAGGGGCAGAGTCCAGAGCCCTGGGGACAGTGGGTGCAAGGCCCACTGGCTATCTACACTGGCATAGGGGGGACTCCTGGCAGCAGGACACCCAGGGCCAGAGAGCTAGGACGGCCTTCAGGTGCTCTTCATTTGTGTGTCCCTCTGGATGATGGCCCACCATGCTCGCACTCTGTATAGCATAGTCACACCAGCATCGGTACGGCCTTCCTGGTGAGCCTGCGCAGTCATGGTAGTGAGTAGGGAGCCTTCCGTATGGCTCTGGGTCCACACGCTTGAGCGCATCACCCCACCCTGGCTGTGCTGTCCCGTGCTGGCACGCACAGGCAGGGAGCCTAGAGGGTTGCTCTGTTTTACTTCAGGAAATGGGGAGGGTGCGGTGGAACCACTGGACTGAATGTGTGCAGCCTCTGAGAGAAGATACGGGAGAATTTTTAAATCTCTATTATGTAATTATTCAGAAGTGTTTGCCTCCTTCAGACAGGATAGGTATGGTTCTGGATAATTCAGATAACCAGATAACCAGATAGTTTCTTTCTGGTTAATTGAGCTTACAGTATCTGATGTCCAACATTATTATTATTATTATTATTATTATTAATTATTATTATTACTATTGTTAATATTTTGCAAATACATCTCATCTATTTTTTCTTTCTTCACCAACCATGAATCAAAGGAAGAATTTAGCTTTGGAAAAACCAGTTCAACTCTAAACAGCCTACTTGCCAGCCCTTCCCATTGTAAAGTAGGCACCTGCCTACTTCTCCCCAGCTTAGCCTTATAGCAAGAACCTGGCACACAAAATACTACCAACCGTGGTTCTGGACCCATATCTTTATCTTGGCCCCTGACTTGCTTGTAGCGGGGGCGGCAGGGAGTGAGAGAGAGAGAGAAGTTTGTGCTCTGACACTGCTCTGGTTCACCTGAGTCAGAATACTAAAGCCTCAATCCTGGCTCTTAAATGCACCCGCCTTGTGCCTCAGCCATGCTAAATAACCTCGTTGAGGCCTCAGACGTGAAGTGGGCATAGCACCATAGCACCTGCCATGTAACGTAGTTATAGAGAACCAAGGAGATCGTGCAATCTATGTGAGCTGTACGACAGGGCCTGCCGTCCAGCAAGCGTTTGATATATGCTGCTGTCCTCGCTGTTAGTCCATGTGCTCCAGCCTCACGTGACACTGCCCTCCCTGGACGAGTCATATGGCCACTGCCAGTCCTCGGTGTGCTCACCGTGCCTGGGGCAGCCCTCAGGTATCACTGACTGTGTGGTGTCTTTGCAAGCAGATTCCAGTTTCGGCCCAGCCACTTCCTAATCCCATGTCCCTGAGCAAAGCACTCTGAGCTTCAGCATCTGCAGTGGGAGCCTGAACCTGAGAGAGAGATGTCAGGAACACGCAAGGAGGGGGCAGAGCATGCACAGGCCGAGGCCACTGCCAGCAAAGAAGGCCCAGGCCACACTGATGGCCAGCGGGAACCTGCTGGAGCTCATGAGCTAGAAGGCCGGGTTATGCCAAGCACAGCATGGCTGGGGTGGCTCCCGGGAGGAGCTAAGGGCCCTATGCACGGTGGGCCCCATCTGCTAGTCCCTTAAACAAACTCCTGGTCGTTCTTTTGCAGCTCTGTGGGAAACTCCTCTTCAGGGCAAAGCTGGTGAGGGCCAGATCAAGGTGCCTTCCACTGAGTCAAGCCAGGGGACAATCATCACTCGGAAGTGCTACAGGCCAGTAGGCCAGCACCGGCCGTGGAGAAGCTGTGACCATGGAGAAGCTGTGACTCCTTTGTGGTAAGGTCAGAAGTCTCTGCCTGGAGGCCTCCACCCAGCTGTGCTGTGAGATGTGCCTGCCTGCACCCAGGCCTGAGTGGGACCCTGGCGCCACCCAGATGATGGCTACAGGGAGGCCCTTTCTTCTCTAAGGGCACAGGATACGAGATGACCTCCGCCCCTGCCCAGGACCGGCCCTTCCACAGCCTGCAGCATTTCCTGCCTCCCCAGCCCCCACCTTCAGCTCCTCTAAAACTGAGCTCTGCCTGTTTCCCCTCCAGCCTCTCCCTGCTGCTCCCCTATCCTGAGGGCAAAGGCACAGCTTTCTAAGGCTTGGCTGCTCTGGCTCTGGCTCTCAACTGCAGACCACGGGACCTCCAGCGATCCCTTAATGTCCCTGAGCCTCAGTTTCTTCCTCTTTGGAAGGTAACTATGGCCTGGGTTCAAACCAGGGTGCTGGTCTGGATATAACAACACTGTTTTTCAAATGTGAGGTTCTAGGTCATCTCTTACTCAGATGCATTCCACGGTTGGCCCTGGCTGCCTGGGTGAGGGTAACCTCTTCCCCAGCCATCTGTAACAGGTGGCCAGAAGCTGCCGGATTTGCTGTCTGCAGTGTCTCTTTCCCTTGCCCCAGCATTGGACAGCTGGACGCAGAGGACTGGGGCTCCAGCGAGGGGTCCTCACCCGACAGCACAAGCTGTGTTGTGTCCTGGAGGACAGCAAGCATCTTGCCCACTTTGCACCGCTTACGGTGTCTAGGCACCTTACCAGTGGAGGCAACGGAATCTTCCACACTGTTGGAGTGGCCTGGCCTCCAACAGGGCAGCTGGGGTTTGCTGAGGTCTGGGGCAGCCTGAGCCCTGCTTCCCATGTGCACTCTGTGTGAGGGTGGCGCTGTCCCCCAGAGCCCTGTGTGGCTGCATGGAACTTGGCAAGGCCCACGGCTGGGCTCACGGCCCCCTGTGACTGAGGCCTCCTCGCACTTTATCATCGTGGTGGCTGACAACTAAAGTCCAGTATGCGCCAGACCCCACGAGGTGCCCAGCAGCTCATAAGATGGGATGACTTGCCATATGCCCTGTTGCATGAGGCCAGGAGAGGGTTCACCCATAAGCCAGGACCAAGGTGGAGCAAAACTGGGATTTGCACCTGGAGATTTTGATCTGAGCCCACACCTCCAACCACTGGGTAAGCCTCCTTCTTGCAGTGCATGTCAGCTTGGTGCCACTGCTACTGAAGCCACACTACTGCCCCTTTCTACAGATAGCACAGTGCCAGCCCAGGGCCATCATCCTGTCCAGTGAGGCACTCAGAGAATTCAGCCAGCTCCCTCTGCCATTCCCAAACAATTAACACACACCTAACCTCTGGCCTGTCAGGCTGGCACCAGCATCTCCACCTGACCGTGGTGCAGGTTGGTGCCAAGCAGTGGTATATCTTTGTCAGTGGAGAGTGACATTGAGGTAGAGTCAGACCCAGAAGCCTAATGTCCTCTTTGATAGGTTCTGGCCCTAGTGTGAATTGCTAAAATCATTGTGGTGGTCATCTAATATGGCTGATGCCCTTAAAACCAAGGCCTATGCTCCCAAGACCACCTCCCTCTTCTTCTTCAGCTCAGCCCAGGACATAACTTACTTTTACCCTTCCCTGACTCAGGGAAGACCCTCAATCAGCTCCCTCAGGAATATCTGAACATCGCCTCCAAACTCTACCCTTGGCCAAAGGCCTCAGCCTCCCTTTGTCTAATCAACAGAGACCCATGTTTCCTCATCCTTCCCCACACTCTGTCCCATGTCCTCAAAGAGAATAAAGCCCCTTGCCCTTTTTCCGTCTGCCTATTTCTCTGCTGCGCCGTTCACCTGAGAAACCTATGCACTAACACCTGCTCATCACAGTACTAGCAACTCTTTCGCTGTTGAAATAAAGCGCCTGACGTATATAACTTAAAGGAGGAAAGGGTTAGCGTCGCTCACAGCTTCAGCCCATGTTGGTGCCAAAGGTGAAATGGCATGGAGGGAAGGCACAGCAGGAGGCAGCTGCTCACCCCTGGCAGCCAGGGAGCAGGGCAGAGAGGAAGGGCCAGGGAGGAGGGCATGCCCCTCCAGGCCCCACCTGTGACCTGCCTCTTGTGGGCATATTTAGCTATGAGCTCACCGTGGACAAATCCTGAGGAGGAGAGCACCCACGTGATACCGTCCTCTTCCCAAAGCTGCACCCCAGAACACATGAGTCTTTGGGGAACATTTTAGGTCTCAGTCAAAACACTCATGATTAAAAACTGTGTCATCTCCAGATAGCTGAGAAACTCAGAGAGGCTTTAGAATAACGCATCATTTGGCAATAAAAAAGCATGGGACGTAGCTCAGCAGCAGAGGGCTTGCCTAGCGTGCGTGAGGGCCTGGCTTCGAACCCAGCACTGCCAAGGAAATGCAGCAGGAAACACATACATAAACCCATAAACGAAAGAAATACTGACACATGAATATCACAACATGAATAAACCTTTAAAACATCACTCTAGCGTCTTAGAGACAGAAAAGAGTTTGGGGTAGCCTAGGGCTGGGGGTTAAGAAGGAATGGAGGTGACTGCTCAGGGGGGTAGGGTCACCGTAGGGGCTGATGAAAATCTAACACTGATTGTGGTGACATGGCACTGGATGACTATGTGAAACTGTTGTATTGTGCATATTAAGTGAAGGAATTTGATGACACGGATTACAGCTAAAAGTGTTTCCAAAAAGGTACAATGAACCTAGCGTGCCCACCACCCAGCTAAATAGCTCTGGATTCAGCAGGACCCTCTTGGAACGTGCAGCCTCCTCACGTCTCCTCCCCACCAGATGTGAGGCTCATCATCGCCACATCTCTCTATCTGCTGACGACATACACATCTATTCCCTGGACAGCGCATTACGCTGTCTCATGTGTTTTTAACTTTGTGTGAATAAGTGACACAGCAAGCATTCTCTTGTCATTTGCTCTGTTGCCTCCACCCAATGAGACTCATCTGAGGAACTGCTTGGTCTTGGGTCAGCTGATGTGTGTTCACTGTGCGTGGCATTTCCTTGAGAAAGACACCGCAGCTAATGTCCCACGGCCTATCTGTCTGCTCTCCTGCTCCAGGACCTTTCTTCCATTCCTTGATCCTGCAGCAGGACAGGGCCACACTCGCAGTGTTTGCTCCTTCATATGCACTGGTGTTTCCCTCCACTGTGCCTAGGACAGGTGCTACCATGTGGGAGGAACCTGCCCTCTGCCGGACACTGCCACATGTTTCTTCAAAGACACTCCCCTCTTCATAGGAGTGAGGAAAAGCAAGTCTAGGGGGCATGGCGAGCTGCTCAGATTCCCTTGGGCTCTGAAACACATTCTTTTGGTCTTTCCAGAACCCTCTATTTCCTTATTTGTATTTCCCTACAAGTCTGCATGACCACCCAGGTGTTATCAGAGCTGATCTAGAAGAAACACATTATCAGTGGCATCCAGGAAGGCTGGGGATCTGGAGGTGTTTTGGGGAGGAAATGGAGACAAAAAGTAGCTTAGGGAAACTCCCCATATGGCCCTCGAGAGCTCAAAGAGAGCCTGGAGTACACAGGGCCTCGGGGCAGATGGCAGAGCACTGTCATACGCAGCTGGGCAGCACCTGGCCTCCTGGCTACTGAGGTTGCCTTGGCTGTTCCCACGCCAGTCACCTGACTCATTTCTTCCAGGGATGTGAGGAAGTAGACGCTGTTCTGGGAGCTTGCTTGGGTGCAGGGCCTTCTCCAAGATAACAGTGAAGGAACCTCCTTCTGGAGCTAGTGGTACAGTGAGGGTCTATGAAGGGCAAAGGTGTGCCTTGGTTCAAAGCTTCAGGAATGGCCATTCCATCTTTAAAATGTAACATCTGTGCCCTGGAGTAGCCACAGACCCCTTCCCTTGTAGCCTGCCATGGTAAATGTGATCAGATTATACCAGTGCCATTGCAAAGCCTGCTGGGAAATTGGAAAGGATACTAGGACAAGCCAGGGACTTGGGCTTCTGTCTTAATTGTGATGGGAGGTATTCAAGTGCTAAGTGAGCTAGAGCCATGCATTTCTGTACAAATACTATTCTGGCTTTTATGTGAAGAAGGAAAGAGAAGATCCAGCTAAAGGGTTCTAGTGGCCTGTAAGGGGGTGGTGGTGAGCAACTTGAATCAGGGTAAAGACTGTAGATATAAGGAATCACCAGAATGACATCAACGGGACTTGTACATGGAACACAGGGAGAAGACTGTATCCAGGACCACTTAGGTGGTGGGTGAGACAGAGCATGTCACAAAAGGCCAGGCAAGGGGGACAGTCCTATGCCCTTTGAGGATGGATGGTTGTGACTTCCAGGTGAAACGTCAAGGACGTTGCCCAGTGCGGTTTGCAGGGGGCTGAGGAGGCTCTTGATAGCCACAGCCCACCGAGGCTGTTCCCACCGCAGTCTGGTGGCGAGTGCTGCCGACAGCATCTACACCATGTGGCTGGTGGTCCTGGCTGGGGGAAAGCCTTTGCAGGTGCCTATTCTGCTTTCACTCCTCATTTGAGACAAATTACTCATCCTGTTAAAGGTCTTGCTGTGTCGTATACTGAGAACACACCAGGCACTCTGTCAACATTGTGTCAAAGAACAGAACTAAAATCTTGCTAAAATCCTGTATTTCCCCTAAAATAAGATTGAACTCAAAATAAACCCTAGCATGATTTTTTTTTTTTTTGTAATAGAAATACTTTTGTGTGTGTGTGTGTGTGTGTGGTACTGGGGATTGAACTTGGGATCTTGCACCTGCCAGGCAAGCACTTATTCTACTGAGCTATTTCCCCAGCCACTGTAATAGAAATAACTATTCCAAAAATAAGCCCCAGTTAAGATGGGCAGGCAGACAGAAGGATCTTGTATATCGTTTGCAACACATGATGGATGTATTGTATTATAAAATAATATTAAACAAAATTAAATGTAAATAAATATTATTGACTTTAATACTTATAATGCAGAATATAAATTAAAGATATATATTCATGATATGATATAAATGATAATATATATTACCATTAAGTAAATACCCAAGAGGGCACTTTTAAAGGAGAGATAAGGACTTACGTAAGCAGATGAACGTGAGACACACTGCAAAAGGATCCATCAGACCCAGGCCATGAATGACAGGTGCACGGTGACAAATGGGCTTGGCTGTGTCTGATGTGATCCTCATAATTTGGTACGTTGTGCATTGTAACAGACATACTTAATGCACTCGTATGAAATGAACATTTTCTGAACTTTGGTACCCGCCACTTCTGTCAGGTTGGTATGAACCACTGCTCTCAAGTGTCATCCGTTTTCTGCTGCTCCTGCCACGTGAGCCTTCCGTTAATACTTGATTTATTGGGAACTGTCTGAAGCAGCCTGCAAGACTAGAGGGCAGTTTCCTGGGATAAAATCACTGACAGCTGGCTGGACCCTGAGAAGGCTACCTGGATAGGAAGTGCTTAGCTAAAGAGGGCTTTAGTGCTGGACATGAGAGACTGAGGCCAACAGTTCTGCAGGAAGTGGAGCTGCAAGAAATTCAGGAATTGGGCTTGTAGAAGATGACATGGTTATTTGAATAAATATTGGTTATGGTATTTTAAAAAATCAGACATCCCCTAAAAATAAGCCCTATTGTGTGGAGCAAAAATTAATCTAAGACTTGTTCTAATTTTTGGAGGTGGATGGGAGATGCTGCGGGGACAATGTCATGGGGGGGGGTTAAGTGTCCAGCAGACAGGAAGGGAGGGCAAAGGCACCAGCACGGCGCTGCAAGAGTGCTTGGGTGACATGGTAGGCAGCCCAGCTTTGCTGGGAAATAAGGAAGGCAGCAGGGGGTGGCAGGGATCCCACTGGAGAAGGGAAGGGGTTCCATTAATGTAGTGGGGATGAGTGACTAAGAGCGTGGGGGAGCAACACCCGAGCACTGGGTGGGGCTCAGGGTGTGTGGGGGTGAGGGAGGCTCTGACGGCGTGGCTATGGGGCGAGCCTGGCTGCGGCAGAGGCACATAGGTCAGGACAAGGGCCACACAGTCAGGAGAGACGGGAAGGGGAGGCCTGAGGCCCGCGCAGCACATGAAACCCTCTTCTGGCCGCAGACCAAGGAAGTGTCTGCACACCAGTGACAACAGCAGCCGAACAGTAGGGTCCCTTACTAGGTGGCCCTCAGGGACTCCTTTAAGGAATCGCCAGGGATGACTCAGAGGTAACCCATCAAATATTTGCATGTCAAGCAGGGCTTTTGAGCTGCCTGAAAACAGTGTTCCTCAGTTGAAATGTTCTCCTGAAATAACCATCAGCTCTGTGATCCTTCTCTTTGTTAATGGCACCAAGGGACAGTGCGGTCTGAAGTCTCCCTTTTCTGGGTTAGCCGAGTCTCAAATGGGAAGGACCACAAAGAATGGGGTGTGGCTGTGGGGTTGCTCTGTGGCAGCATAGGGAGGCAAGAGGAGCCTGAAGTTAGACTAAGGCCGAAGCCACAGGCTCTGCCCACGTAAATGGCAGGGACCCAGGGTGGGCTGAGGGGCCAAAATCTGGTGTTAGGGAAAATAAGCAAAGATGGCCTCAGGAGAGGGTTACGGATGAGCAGGCAGCAGCTCTCACCATAGAGGGGAAGTGACCAAGGCTGGAGAAACTGCTCCGTCCTGAATATAAATCAAAGCTCACGAGAACCCAAAGTTTTGTTCATAGAACCATGGACTTTTGTTGCCAGAGGCCGTTCTTCCCTCTGAGGCATTCCCCATATCATGCTGCCCCAATCCTCCTCAGAAGCCACATTATGGCCTGTAAGGATAACAGCCAGGGTACACACACTACTGCACATGCTCCTGCTCCCATGGCAGACATGATTAAGTGATTACCACACTCCTTGCTGGGCATGATACAGCCTCAGAAGCTGACTCAGCACAGCCCTCCAGGCAGCCATTACCAATCAATCACCCACAGCATGAAAGCCATTTGACCTCATTGACCAGGCAGAGTTGAACGCCTCTGCCTACCTCTTTGTAGTCTTGACATCTCTTTCCACCCTCATACTTGCTTATGCATTTCCCATCACCATGCTGCACTGTGCTCCAGATGCCTTAAACTGCTTGTGATCCCTAAATATTCCTACCTTATTTCCAGCCCTGCGAGCTTGCCCTTGACAGTCCCTGGAAAGCTCTCTTTGTGGAGTGCTAGCCATTCCTGCATATCTGTTCTCCTATCTCCCACATAACAAAGTGCTTTCTGGCATGAGGCCACCCAGCAAAAGATATTGTTTGGCCTCCCACAGACCTGGGAAAGCAGGCCTCCAGCACTGGCCTTTGGGGGTGTGAGCTGAGGCAACAAAGAGTGCCTCTCCCCATTCTGCTCCTGAGGGTTTGGGCAGAGATTGCCCTAGTCGCTTCTTCAGTCAGGCTAGCTGGGAGATGGTGAGAACTGTGAGGGGCCAGGGGCTGGAGATGACTGCCATAAGACGAAGGTGACAGGGCCACTTTTTAGCCCCAGATCATGTGAGAGACCTGTGCTTTGGTTTAGGTCCCGTATGTAGGTGCCTTTGATTCAGTGGCAGCTAGGTTTGCACTCTAACTGAACACCCTCCCACCTGCTTCCGTGTGACCAGCCTTAGTGCCATCTCTTCGGCGAAGCTTTGCTAGGGACCCGGGCCCCTCAGGGTTCTCGGGCATGTGACACACACTGTCACCAGCATTCTGCGCCCAGGTGTGGCCACAGCTTCTCCCACAAGCCTGGGCAGAATATCTTTCCTGCCCACCGCCCATGCCCCACACAGTGCCAGAGACAGATGGCTCTGAGGGGCAGAGCTGACCCCCCTTGCTGCTGCTGCTGCAGCCCAAGCTTCCAGCTGGGTGATCAAGGAGCGGTCACACCCTGTCCTTTGCCTCACAGATGAGGCCTGGCAGTGAGGTGACTGGGCCCTGCACCTCCGCTGGCCATGGTCCCTTCTGTGTGGGACAGTGTTCCACGCCTCAGTTCACCAGCCGCAGCCTGAATGTGGCACTGGCCACCCCACCCAGCCCCAGCGAGGTGGGCCTGAAGGAGCTGCTTCCTTGCCTGCTGGAGACTACATTGTCCTTTTCTTCCTGTGTTAATTAGAATTGGGCTTGGGAATGGGTGAATTTCCCTGATCGTTGTCTTCATCTCAAGTGGCCCAGGAAGTCCCGTAATTCGGACATCTTTTCCCACGGCCCTTCTCTTGTCCCACCAGCCGGACTGCCTCTTTGTAAATGGTCCACACCTATTCCTCTAAACTCCTGATGAGTGTCCCTCCCAAATGAGACTTGACCTCTGGCATCCCATCCCTGGCCCAGGGGGCCATCAATCCCTGCTTTCCCAGGTCTGTGGGAGGCCAAACAGCACGTGTAGCTCAGAGGCAGGATGAGGCCAGCTTCAGGCCAGTCAAGGGCTATTTTAGGACAGGGAGGATCCCAGTAGGATGCTGGCAAGGTCAGGCTAGGACGGGAAGGTAGGTTCTTTGCCCATGATTATGTGTACCCTGTTGGTACCGCCCAAGGGCCCAGGCTGCCACAAAGAAGAAACACCCACCACAGGACTTGCAAGCTAGCCACAGAGGCACAAACAGAGCAGGCCTGGATTTGGGGCTATAGTCCCTGATCCCAAGGGCCACCACAGGCAGGAAGAGTGTATTTATTCGTTGTGTCTTATGGTGAAGATTGCAGCATTAGGCAAGACGAGGGGGGTGGGGTAAGACAGACAGGAAGTATCGGAAGCAATCAGCAATCAGATTACAAGAATCAACTCATCAGGAATGATTCCTGAATGTGCTGAACGTTCCTTGAGCATCTACTATGTGTGGAGCATGATGGGAAGTGCTGGGGAGACCAAGGTGAAAGTCACACTTTGCATTTCCACACAGCACTTACAATAGCATGAGTCCTGCAAGTGTTGCAAAATGCCTTGTAAAAGCAGTGTAACAGGGGCTGGGGAGATAGCTCCGAGGCACAAGTGCCTGCTGGGCAAGTGCAAGGTCGTGAGTTCGAACCCTGGTCCCACCAAAAAAAAAAAAAAAAAAAAAAAAAAAGCAGTGTAACATTTGTAAGAGTATTATAAAATGACTTGTAAACTGACCCTACCACAAGAGTCAGAGCTGCACAATGCAGGTGAGAGGAGAGTGGGCATTTTACTCGCACAATGGAGGGCGGCAGCATTTCAGGATCGTCAGTGTTCTGTGGGCAGGTTCCCATCAAGATGAAGTGCTCAGTACTGTGCGGGGCACACAGTGGTTCCTCACTTCGGGACAGCGAGAGAAACTGCTGTGACTCAGAGCAGCCCCATGTTTGTCTTGAGGAGGTTGCTTTATTGCAGGGGACATTGCCTCAGCTTAGAGAGGTAGGCTGAACCCACCCAGGGGATGCACAGTGCTCTGAGCTGCAGGATGTGAGACACGTTTCTAGCCCTTAGCCCAACTCTCCAAAGAGCTGGGCAAAGGTGTCTGGGTCACCTGACGCTGCCTCCACTTGAGGCCTTCTCTTTAAACTCTCCTGCTCTGAACCCCGGGCTGCTAATTAACCTGCCCTGCTGCACTGATCCGCCCCCAGGAAACCAGATGCACGAGCCCCTGCTCTCTCTGCTCTGCGCCTGTCCAGTGGCTGCCAGTTCCTCCCTGCTGCCCCACAGAGGGCCTGCTTCAAACCTTTCCTTCTCCCTGGCAAAGAGCAAGACCTGAGATTCCTGCTGGCCCTACCTCCTGCAGGCAAGGAGAAGGTGAGGTGCTCTTCCAAGTCCTCCTGCCACAACTCTCCCAGCTCCACCTCCCAGACAACCTGAGCAGACCTTCCAGAGCACAGAGAAGCCCTCCCTGTGGGCCTGACACCACTGCGACAGCAGCCATTCTTCCAAAGGCCATCAGACTGCTTCCACACTTTTCCAGACCACACAAGGGAAGAAGGTCCAGCCAGACCATGAACACACAGCCGTTCATGCCCTGAATACCAGGATATGGAGTTTGATAAGGCTCTCTAGGCATTTCTGACCTACAGGAGGCAGGTGAGGAAATAACAGTGGAAATGATAGCAATAAAGGTGCTTAATGCAGACCAGACGCCGTGCTAGTAATCCAAGTAGTCCAGGACCGACGCACTGAGCCGCCACCACATGTTTGCCAGACCTGGGCTCTTGCTCCTGCTTTGCAGGTAAGGCCAGTGTGGTACAGAGGTTAAGAAACTTTCTGCAGGTCACACAGCTGACACATGGAAAGATGCAATTCAACTTAGACATTCTGTAGCTCCAAATCAGCTGCTCTTCATCAGCTGCAACTGCTTGTGAGTTATGAGGACAACAGACAAAGTTACTTAACTGTGGGCAGCCCGAGAGACGCAGAGGCCTGCAGTCACTCTGCCCTGGCCCCCATCTCCACCTCCTCTCATTAACCTTGGCATGCCTTCTCCAGGAAGCTTTTCCAGACCCCAGGGCCCAACTGTCCGGGTTCTGAGGGAGGGAGCTTCCCAGGGATTCTGAATCACCTTTTAATTAACCCCGGGGACCCTCTCCTGACTGCGGCCAGCTGAACTGCTTTACACCCTCACGTTTTCCATGCAGTGTGCCCGGTGCATGACTCCCTCCTCAGCCCTCTCACATCTGGCCAGCATGATCCTGCACTTCCCATATGCTTAACATGTGTCAGCCTCCTTCCCTGGCCTGGGGACCCTGGGTGAGGGTGCCTGGGGCCCTCGTCCCCTGTGGCCAGAGGAGAACCTGCCAGAGAGCCCAGAGGGTGCCCTGCCAAGGTCCCCTGTCCCAGTAGGTGTCAAAGCAGCCACACTGGACCGGCAGAGAGCCCCATCCTCCTGTGATTGCTTTCACGTGTCTCTCCCAGCCTGATTTTTTTGGGCTTGCATCCCTGTATCCAAAGGAGCACAGCTGTTCAAAGGAACAGGGCACCTTGCTCACCTGCCATTCTCATAGCCACCTGGGGAAGTTCTCAGGATCTGTTCTCTGTCAGTGGTATAAACTTTGGATAATGCATTTCATTATCAGAGTAACTTGAATACTTGCTGAGAACCAGTTGCGGAGCAGGCTAAGGATACTAGAACAGGCATCCTCAGCAAGGGATCTGCCCTGGCCGGGCCAGTCAATTGCAAAAGCAGCATTTGAATCCAAATTAGACTGGCTAACTTCATTTCAGTGCTTTTAGAGGGTGTCTGGTACCTTGTGAGTACGTAGATGTATTTAGATGCCATTCTTTGGGCACAACCCCAAGGCAGCTGGTGAGGGCAAGCAAAGCCTGACAGTGATGAGGGTGCTTGTTTACTCAGGTAACAAACACTTCTGTGCACCAATTATATGTCAGGAGCTATAGGCACAACAGCGAGTTGGGTCCCTGGTCTCATAAAGCTGATCTCCCCTTGGGCTCTATGCAGCACAGTATGGTATCTTTCTTTCTTTCTTTCTTTCTTTCTTTCTTCGGAACCAGTGATTGAACTCGGGTCCTTCAGCTTGTCCGGCAAGCACTTATTCTACTGAGCGATGTCCCCAGCCCCAGCACAGCATGATTTTCAAGATGCACTCACATCCATCACCTTAGCTGATCCCACTGCAACCTGGCTCAGAGAGTGTTGGCCCCACAGAAGAGGGTATGGACAGATGGGAGCAATGGATACATGCTGCAGGGGATGACTGACAAGCGGGTGGGCAGGCAGGCAGGCCCACTGATGGATAGAGGGACCGTAACCAGCATAGGCACTAGCATTCCCCTCATCTTTCAAATAAGAAGCCATGGCGCAAGTGGGCTATGAACTCGGCATAACCACTGGGAAGAACTTCTAGGGCTTAGCGCGTGTCCTAGGGACACTGACCTTATGATTTGTGGAGTGCCTTACCTGGTGGGCAGTTGCATCCTAGAGACATCTTTGGGGCCTCCCGTCGCCTCCGAGAGTGGAGTTGCCATTTCTGTGCAAGAAGACAGAAAGAGGAGTCATCCTGAGTGTGTAAGCACCAGGCCCTGGGAAGCATCTACGGTGCAGAGGGGAAGGGGCACTGCTCCTGGACCAAAGGCTGGTAGTTAGTGGCCCTCCATGGGGTCCTGGGCCTCTGGCTAGTAAGAAGTAGAGAAGACCCGTCACTCTTGCTGCAGCCCCAGGGCGTGATAAGCCAGCCGCGGCCTTCTGCACCCCATGCTCATGTGCAAGGTGATAGGTTTTTCTCAGCTCACTGCTGTTTCCCTTCTTGGATGGCAGTCTGAATGGATCCAGGGCAGGGACCATGCCCCGGGTTCCCCTGATGTCCTTCCTGAGACCAGCACAGGCAGGCAGGCAGGGATAGGGGCTTGAAGGCCCCTGGCATCTAGCCATGGGCTCTTCCTTGACAGCATGAGTTCACTGTGCCAGTGTGGAACAAGGCAGATGCCCCTATACCCCAGAAGTCCACATAAAAGGTGGCAAGTGGACAAGTCCATGTGACCCACGGCAGAGTGCCCACAGATGCTAGTACCCCAAGAGCCCACTCCACAAGGGTAGCCAGCCTCATGTCTTGTGTGAGGATTCCTGCTTTACCTTCCCAATGAGGAGGCACAACTACCATGGGTGTGTGGAGCCAGACTGTGGGCTCTCATGGCTCTTGGACCCTGGTTTCTACAGTCTTAGCCTCCTGGGTGCCTGAGAGGACTGGAAGAGTCAGTGTACACAAATGCATGCATCCTGCACCTTGGAAGCCCTCAGTGAACATCTGCTATCACCACACTCATGTTGCAGGTGAGGAAGCTGGGCACAGAAGGGAGACAGGTCACAGGGAAATAAAGGACAGCTGGGGTTCAACCCCACACGCTGACACTGGAGCAGCAGTTAGAAGCTGGCCAACTGCAAAGCCAAATTGGCCTTTCCTTCATCTGATCCCAATAAAGACTTTAAAAACTGTTACGCAGCTGGGTGCGGTGGCACACATCTGTAATCCCAGCACTTGGGAGGCTGAAGCAGGGGGATCGGTGAGAGTTTGTGACCAGCCTGGGCTACAAAAGTGAACTCAAGGCCAGCCTGAGCTACTTAGCAAGACTCTATCTCAAAAAGACAAAACAAAAAAATTGTTATGCTTGCTTAGGCAGGCTCAGGGACTGTGGTTCGATCCCCAGGATGCTGTGCCAGCCCCAACTCCAGGGTGCACTGAGACAGGGACTGAGACTGGGCATGGTGGCATGCACCTGTAATCCCAGCACTTAGGAGGCTGAAAACAGGAGGATCACTACGAGTCAGATCTATGTAGTGAGACCCTGCAGACTCTGTACTAAATACATTAAAAAAAAAAAAAAAAAAAAAAAACTTATGGGGACTGCTGCCAATAATTTGCAGTGAGCTTTTTCCCAATGAAAGTGTGCATCTTCAGTTTCTGTTGAAAACAAGAAGACCCTGCCACATGGTTCTGCACTCTGGCTGGCAAAAGCTGGCTGTGTTTAGGGGCTGCCACTCCGCTGGGCAGTGCTGGCCTGCTAGGAGGTCAGGCAGACCATACAAAGTCCTCCTACAAATATATTGTTCCACTTGTCTCTCAGGATGGACCACAGGAGAAGTGATGTTATGGAGCTGATATTGGGTAGGAGGGAGGGAAACTTGAAAAGCTTCAGGAAGCTTCAGAGCTGAGCCCTGCTGCACTCAGCCGAGGGCTTCCATCCAGAGAATCACGTCTATCTTTCATAATCAAATTCTCTTTTTAATATTACATATTTTTATCATTAAACTTGTTGCTCAGATGACCAGATATATATCTGAATTTTTTTTTTCTATTCAGCTGTTTCTTTCCATTTTTATTTCTTTTTTTGAGTTCTTACACTAGGGAGACTATACTATATTCACATATGTAGGTCTGGTTTATTTCACTTATGAGTATATGTTCAAGACACATCCACTTATACATGAAGTCTTCTAGTTTATCATTCTTTATAGCTGAGTAATATTCCATTGTATAAAAATACCACATCTTTTGCAACCATTCTTCAGATGATGGGCCTTTTGGTTGTTTCCAAGATTTGGCTATCACAAATTGTGCTGCTATGAATATAGGTGCACAGATATCACTATATAAACATAGATATGATGTTTTCAGTTCATCTGGGAAAATTCCCAGTAGAGGGATAGCTGGATTGAATGGGATTTCCAGTTCTAGTTTTTTAAGGAGTCCCCACACTGCTTTCCATAATGGCTGCACCAGTCTGCATTTCCACCTGCGGTGGAGAAGCGTTCTTTCTTCCCCACAGCTTTTCCAATGTTTATTGTTGGTTGATTTCAGAATCAAATTCTAAGGGAGGCTTAATAGTGACATCACCAGCCACTCAAGGAGACAGACCCAAGCTGAGAGACCTGCCAAGGGCCACACAGCCAGCACCATGGATCTGAGCTGTGCACTCAGGCCTTCGAGTCCACTCTGTCCGGGTGGAGGAATGTGAGTACAGACGTCCCTGGTGAGTAGGCACAGGGACAGACAGGTGGAACTCCCTGCTCTGAGGCCGGCAGGGAGTTGGCAGTCAAAGAGACAGGAAGAGCGTGCACATTCCCTCACTTAGAGGGGAGAGTGGCACCCAGTAGGAAGGCACATGGATATGAAGGCTGCACTAGAGCTGGTCAGAGTGGCCACTAGGCAAAAGGTCTGAGTTGGGCTCGTGAATGGCCCCTGGCAGAAAGAGGCTTCAGGTGCCTAGTTCTGTACCCCTCCCCACCAATGACCTGAAGGCCTGTTCCCCCACCCCCACCCCAGCGGCATGTGACACAGATGTGCTAAAGCCACAGAGCTAGTCAATGACCCACAGGCCCCAGCCGGTGAAGTCTGCAACAACTTGGCCTTGGGTCACGGCAAACAGGCTCTCTAGGAGAAGCAAGCATGGTGGCTCCACCACCCCAGCCAGGACTTCCTTCTGTGTCTGCGACCCTGTGTGCCCTTTTGCACCCTTCTGATCTGTGCCCCCTGCCAAAGCCAGCCCTCACTTCTCCCCTCAGCCCCCCACCCTGCTTTAAAGGCCCACAGTCCAGCCAGCCCCCCAGCCTTTATGCTGTGTCGGCTTCCGCCTCTGCTTCCACCAGGAATTGCACAGGGCTTCTGGCAAGGCACAGGGCTCTCTCCCTTGGGCACACAGTTGCCAGGTACAGTGACAGTCCCACGGACAGTATTGCTTGCTCCTCATCCAGAAAATTCTTCTAGCGCTTGCTTCCCAAGAGGCCAGCTCTCTCCACTCCCTTCTTGTCATCCTGGCTGTCTCCTGGGTTCTCTTCACTGACTCCTCTTTTCTAGCCCACACCTAAACCTTGTAGGCCACCGGAGCCACCACCCAGGGCTTCACCTCCTGCTGCGAGACCCCAGCTCCCTCGAGGGCCTTGCCCGATCTTGGGCCATCTGGACCTCCCTGCAGAATCCCAGGGCACACATCCACGGGGATTCAGATTAGCACTGCAAAACTGAGCCCCACATCTTCCTTCCTCATTCAGGCTCACCCCAGCTTCCCGCCAGCATCCCTTCCCAAGGATAGAGCAGCATTTGCTTCCTGCCCGGTGCTCACCTCATCACCTCTGGCCCAATTACTGTGACAACCTTCTAACAAGTCTCTCTGCCTCTGCCCATGTCCCACAGCAGCCAGGCTCATCACGTAGCCTCTCACTCTGTACCCAGCAGCCTTCCTCCTGCCTCAGGCTCTTTGCACATACTGGCTCCTCTGCCTGCAGTACCCGTTCCTAGATGTCCACCCGGCATGCTCCTGACGAGGTCTTCCTTGCTTTTTAAGCCCTATCCCCACGCTCCAATCCCCTTCCCTGACTCATTTCCTACTTAGATTTATTTGTTTGTATGTTTTGTATATTTATCTTGCTCAGTGCCTCCCTCTACCACTAGAAGATGAATTTCACAAGGACATGGATACTTATTCTCTGCCATGTCCCCAGTGCCTAGTACATGGTTTGGCATGTGGCCAGTACTCAGTGAGTCCTGGCTGTTTGTAAGTCAGATGATGTCACATGAAGCTATGACTTCTGCTGGATCTTGTATGGTGGGAAAGTTGGCAGCTGCAGGCTGGGCAGGCTGTGTGCTGGCTTCCCCCGCATAGATGGCACCATCTTTACCCTGGAGTCACCTGCCCAGGCAACAGCTTGGCCCCTCGGGTGTGTGAGTTTGAGAGCCTGGGTTAGTAGTCCCCAGGCTGAGGCTCAGGCGAGGGTAGGAGCCTTTCCCAGCCCCTGGATGGACCCCCTGCTCCCCTGAGAGCACAAGTCTTTCTGCTGCTCCCCTGCAGGCAGCCAGGGCCTCCAGGAATGCCCTGTATGGCAGAGCTGAAACACCACCCGCCCGATGGGTCGAAGCTATTAAAATGCCTGTATCAATATCAAAGGGAAAATGCCAGGCGGCCACTGGCTCCCCCAGAGAATGCAGCTCCAGCCGGCCTTGGGTTTAGGGGCCGCTCCCTCCCTGTGTGCCAGCCTGAAGCATCTTAAAGGGACCTGGTTCCACCTGGTCCCTGTCCTACACGGGCCAAGCCCAAGTCACGGCATGGAGAACGAGAGGAGTAGCCGGGTGAGCTATGCCCTGCACAGTGTGGCTGAGAGCCTGGCCCTGCCTTTCTGGGAACCTGCGAAGCAGGGGTGTTGGTCCCTACCATCCTCTGAAGTGACAAGGAGAGCAAATCAGCCAACAGAAGTGAGCCTCACAGCGACCAGGAAACACCGACAATAGTGATCAATAGGCGCGAGCAACAAAACCTGTGGACCACAGGCTGGGTGCTTTGGGGGAAGTGTCACTGAACGGTTAGTTTTTGATTTGTTTATGAGCCTATTAAAACCCACTTGTGCTGGGCATGGTGGCGCATGCCTGTAATCCCAGCACTTAGGAGGCTGAGGCAGGAGGATCAGTGCAAGTTGGTGACCTGCCTGGGTTACAAAAGTGAGCTCAAAGCCAGCCTGAACTGCATAGTGAAACCCTGTCTCAAAAAGAAAAAAAACAAAAAAACAACATCACTCACTTTTCTCTGGACTTTCTCTGGGATTGGCACAGGTGGCCCCAAAACTCAGAAGTAGCGTTCATCCTGTGTAGGGCTTGGTAGTGTGGATAGGACCACAAGCTACTTAGGCAGTGCCAAGCCTGGGAGCCTCATCCTAACTTGGCCAATAACTGTGTATTAATCAGGACATGGAACCTCAGTAAGCCACGATGTCCTCACTCGTGGACGGGGGTAACAGCAGTTACCTGCTAGTCCTTGCAGCAGGTAGGAAAAGAAAGTCAAAAGACCAGGACGAGGTGCGTGAGCCCTGCCTGCTGGGCAGTGACTTCAGTGGCCAGCGCAGGCTGCATCTTCCTGTGTGTCTGGAGCTGCTGCAAAGCCTGCCCCCCTACTTGCCATGGACGGGGGGTAGCATGGGCCCTGCCCACCTGACCATGTGGAGTGTCCCACTGAGCAAGTGGCCACATGTTCTGGACTCACTATGCCTCTCCCTGTTCTGGGAAACCCAGATCTGCTTCCCACAAGAGGGAGGGAGCCAGCTTTCTACGCCTGAGACCAGAAGCTGAATACAAGCGAGTACTTGCTGACAAGACTGTGGTGGGCAAGCGTAGCCTCTGCATCAGCGTGGTGCCCCGATCCCAATGCCAGGCACTGGGCACAGCTTGATTCCACCTGTGGGAGCAGTGATGCTGATTACATGCTGGAGACTGAGCCTGCTGGGGTGAGCTGGGCCTGGGACTTGTGTCTCTGCTCCATGCTAGAACAGAATCCCTCACTCTTAGGTCCACCTAGTAGGTCTGGTCCCCACTGTCCCAGGAGCAGGTGGCCTTCCAGCCAGGAACAGAGGCTTCTCAGTGCTGGCTCCCAGGGACTGCAGAGGAAGGCCAACCCCACAGAAGAGGTTTATTCAAGGGACAGTCCACACGGGGACCACATGCCTCAGGGTGCAGGCAGCTCAGCAGGGTGGAATCAAACCGGAGGAAGCCGGATGTCCAGCCCATACCCACCCTCCGGACTCGGTCGGCTACTCTGGGCCTGTGTTCTACAGGGCTGCCACAGAGGACCAAGGAATGGGCTTCCTTCTCTCTCCACAGCTCTCTTAGTGTTTTGCACTTGGCACCTGGTCACAGCCTGCCAGGGCCATGGGACAGTGCCCGAGGGTCTGTCTGCTCCCTACTTTAACAGAAGCACAGATCTCTGTGGTCCCTCACTCTATAGCTCAGGAATGGGCGGGGAGCCTTTCTTTCCAGCTGACCCAAGGCACTGCTGCTAACTTGCAGGAGTCCAGGAGCTGGGGCCTGCAGCTGCTTGCAGGTGGAACTGCTGTGCACAGGGCCCAGGACCTGCAGGGTGTCAGGGGTCAGGCTCATCTCTGTGCACGGCAGGCAGCAGCCCTCTACCGCAGAGTTCCAGCAAAAGCTGTGGCCACCCCTCATTACCAATCCTTGCACCCATGGGTATAGAAACTCCACTGTGCCACATGTCCGCAGTGCTGGGGATTTATGGTGAGCTGCACGGGTGCGAGGCCATCCTCATGGTGCTGCACTCTCGGGAGCAGCCAGGCTACAGGGCTGTGGCCCTGGCGAGGCTCTGGAGCCTGTCACAGGCACACCCTGCTTGGCACAGCTCAGGGAGTGACAGTTAAGCTGAGGATGCGGGCAATTAAGGAGGCATCAGGGCTGACACGAAGCCAGCATGGACATGCGCCGCACACCATCCACTCAGTGCTCTCGGACTCTGGGTCGTGAGTGGGGAAACTGAGGCAGGGAGAGGGGAGTAACTGCCTGTGAGACTGCAACTAGCCAGGAGCCCGAGAGGCAGGATTTGAACCCAGAAGCCTGACTCAGCGCCCCTGTCCTTTGCTCCCTATTGGTCACTGGTAGAGGTTGGTTGGCTCTTTCAAGATTAAAATACCCATTACTGGAAGGCAAGGTGCTGTTCAAAATTCTTTTAGCTTTTTTTTTTTTTAATTTTTAATTAATTTATTTATTTATTTTTCTTGTTTCAGAACTTCTGTTTGTTTATTTATTTTTATGGCTGGCTCAGCCTGCCCCAAGGGCAGGGCTGGCGCAGCATGTGGTGCCAGGGATTGAACCGAGGTCCCTGCAGCCACCTGCAGGCACTTTAGACCACTGAGCCATCCCGCTGGGCCCTCTTTTAGCTTTTATGACTTCTGAAGACAACTTTTGAGAAGGAGATACAGTACCACTATCACCATTTAACAGAGGCACACGTCAAGGCCCGGGAGGGCAAACAGCTTGCCATATTAGTGGCTCTGGACCTGCACTCAGCAATCTGGCTCCCGATCCTGTGCTCCAGCAGAACGGTGGAGCTGAGCTCAGACTGCGAGTGTGGGTAGGCCCTGCATGGGGAGAGAGGGCCAAGGGTTGCAGGAGGGCCACTTGGGCAGGTGAGAGGTTTGTTTCTGGGCTAGTTATGGAGGAATTTCAGTCAGGGAGAGCAGTGCACAGTAAACAGGTTCCCCAGCTGCAGTAGAGACTATAAGGGGCCGGGGGCAGTGAGTCAGGGCAGGGTTTTGGGGGCCAGGCCTGGGGGGAGGGTCTGGGACAGTGTGCTGGGCTGGGTGGGCAGCGGCAAGATAAAGCCATGGGAAGGAGAGATTTCCTACTCAGGGTTGACACTGAGACGCCTTTGAGATGCATGAGAAGGTGCCTGGGGAGCTGTGTCTGGGGCTCAGTGTGAAGGGCCAGTGCTGTCCAGCCCTGGAACAGTCAGCTGCGTAAGAGGCAGTGAGTTCCCCACTGCCAACGGTGTTGATGGGAGGACTGGGGCTGCTTTGGGGATTCCCACTGTGTCGTTTTTTGTTTATTTGTTTTGAGAAATGGCCTAGCTATGTATTCCAGCCTGGTTTTGAACTCACTGTGGATTCCCAGCTGCATTTGCGGTGACCCTCCTGCCTCAGCCTCTTGAAGTGCACACCACCGTGCCCAGCAGCACGCACCTCATGAAGGTCCTTCCTTCCAGCCCTGATTCTATAGGGAGGGACCTGGAGGATGTGACCTCTGACCTCCTGAGTCGCTAAGCCTCTTCCCACACAGGCAGGAAACCCCAAGGGCCAGCGGGGGTAGGGTGAGGTGGGGGCCTGGGGGGTGCTGGAGGAAGAGCTTAACGCAGTCCTCTTTCTGCAAACCCACTACCAGGGGTCATTTTCCTAGCCGGTCTTATAGGCCTGTCTCAGAAATGTCTTCCCAGGGTCCCTGGAGCCTAACAGTCAATTGTGTGTGTCCAGAATCAGGGATGGTAGAAGCCCAGGTTTGGGACAGGTTTCAAAGCCAGGCCTCCCTGCTTTGACCTATGGGGCAGAGGGCACTGTGACCAGCAGTGGGAGGCTGGGTGGCAGGGAGGCCTGTTGCAGTGAAGGACTCGTCTAAGCCAACACTGGCAGGTTGCTAGGCGGGTGAGGGGCTGAGGGCCGGAAAGGGCTGAAGAGACAGAGGTCCAAGCGGACCCTGGCTGTGAAGTGTTGGAAGCTTCACAGTAGCCTTCAGGCGAAGAGACAGGAGACCAATGTCCCTCGCAGAGGCCAGGCCCAGCCCGCTGGCAGGCAATTCCACCCCTTTGTGCTCTACTTGTCAGGCTCTTTCAAGGAGCAGCGCATGGACTTTCAGGGGCCTCCACCCACCCAAAGTGCCTTGGACAGCTGTCTTTGGGGATCCTGCACCATCACCCCCTGCAGATGGCAGCACCAATGAGAGACAGGGTGTGTCTCTGGGACGCTGCTGGGGCTTACCCCCAGTTCGGGGCCTCAGTGTCCCTTGGGAACACCTGCTTGCTTCTCTTACTTCCTGAGAAGTCAACAAGCTAGACTGGGCTGCACAGTTGGAGTCTGTAACAAAAGAGATGAAAGAAGGCAGGAGGATGGTGGCTCGGGGCATGGTTCTTCTCTAACGTGCTTCTAGCATGCATAAGGCCATGAGTTCAGGCCTGGTGTGTGGTCGGGGAAGCCCAAGGGCCTAACACCTCCCCTGGGTGAGTTCATTTTTTGGAAAAGTGATGGCTGCAAAGAACCTGCTGTGATTCTTCTTCAAATCTGGGAGCCTTCTGAAGTGCTCAGCGTACAGCTGGGCTTGTACTGACACTTCTCCAGGACCCCAAAAGCTCCCTTCAGCCCCTCACACACTGTGGGGCCCCAGAGGAGGGATCTGGCCATGCTTTTCTGGCTCTGCAGGTGGTTTTACCACAGCCATCTGGTTGCCAGTCTGGGTACAGGCCTTAGTGGACATCTGGGTGAAACAAGAAGGAAAGGGAGTAGCTTCAAAGACCCCACTACTTCAGGACGTTAAACCCTCGCTTGGGTCTAAGGGGAGCACCACACAGCTGGTTCAGACAGAGTCAGATATTTAGGAAGGCAGAGAAGGGAAAAAGAAAAAAAGAGAAGAAAAGGCCCAGGATGCAAGCAGTAGCTGGGACCGCAACTCATACAAAACTTGGCCCAAAGGACCATGTTGGGCTGCCATTTGATGAAGCCCAGAGTGGGCGTCAAGCTTCTGGTTGGGCACTGCTGATCCCAAGAGACAGGAACAGACTCACCCCTCCTCGCAAGCCATCCAGGTGACAGGCATGGGCAGGCTGGCTAAGCTCTTCCTCTGGTGCAGGTGAGGAAGGTCCCTACAACAGGGGCAAGAGGCCAGCCTACACTAGGTCAGTTCAGCAGATGGCACCTCTGTGGGAGCTGGACCAACTGAACTGTCCCCAGCCTGCTAACTGGGCCTGGCCTCAGCAGAGTTAGGTACAGCCTACAGAGTAGATAGTTAAAGACAAATATGGTATGCGCATATCAGTAGATCCTGGTCCCTTGAGGAGCCAGCTCTAGGGCCACACTGACAGGGTTTGAGGTCTTGCTGCTCTGTTCCTCACTAGCTATGTGACCTTAAGGAAGTTGTGTCACTTCTCTAGGCTGCCAAGTTCTTTTCTGTAAAAAGAGAACTGTAAAAGCAGCAACTACTTCACAGGATTATTGTGTGTAGAAGGATTTCTACAAGTAGAAAGCTCTTCGAATAATGCCTGGCTACAGAGGGAGCACACATAAATACTAGATATGAATACCAGTCATGGCCACAAGCTCTATCTCGTCTCCTTCAGTGATGAGGAAGGAGGTAACGGTTACAACCATGAAGTGTAACCATGAGTTACCACCTTGTAATCAACCAATCAGAGTTGATGATTTTATTTACTACTATGACAACCTTTGAGGGATGCTGTCATGTCCATGCCCAATCAGGATTCTGAGTCTCTGGTCACATGACTAGTGGCAGAGGTTCAGGTGTATACGCCAGCTTCACTACTCCCCATCTGCAACCAAAGCAAACACCTCAAGGGCAGCCCAGGCCTTGAAGATGCAGCTCCTGACAGTGGCTGGTGTAGGGGCGTGGGTGCCGGAGGCTGCTCCGTCCAGGTAGGAGTTCAGGCAATGAGTCATCCCCACTCTCCCAGCAGGGGCCCTGGCTTTGGAGGCTGATCCTCTTGCCCTCTGTGGACAGCTGTGTCAAAGCCCCCCTCCTAGGGCACTATCCCTGAGTCTGGGACTGGAGGCATGGGGGGCATATTCCACCCCTCTCAGGGCCTATACCCCTCCTCATTCCATCATTCCCATCCTAGGGACCCTGTCTGGGGCCCTGATATTTCAGCCACTGCTATGATTTCTCCTCTAGACACCTCTGGCCTCTGTACCCACCTATAAATCTGAGGCCATTTTATCTGACAGGTGTTATTTTTAGGGACGAGGGAGTTTGCCTGGGGGCTCATGGATATTTTAGCCTGGAAGTTTGACCCACTCCCTCTGCTAGGAGGTATTCTCCATACCTGAAGAATGAGTCACAGAGAGGGGGAGGGAGTGATAGTGACACCAGTCTTCTTATCTGTAAAATGGGGCAAAGAGAGCTCCAGTCCCTGGGGAAGCTGGGAGGATCGAGAGCTCTGCACTCTGCAACCCACACAGCAAGAGTCTTGTTACCAGTTTTCATTACTGGGGTGGAGAGTCTGCCTGGCGTCCTGCACAGTTCCCCTTGAGGGTGGCTGCTGCTCCCCCAGGCCCACAAAGTAGACTTGGCCACTTTCAGTCGCTTCTTCCCCCGCCCCCACCGCTGTCAGCTCTAGGTGTCATCTGATTTTCTCCATTTGGGACATTCCAGAGTCTTGCTTCACAGCAAGCAAGTCCAGTAGCGGGCAGCTGGCGTGCTCATTAAGGGTCCCAGACCTGAGCGAGGCACTGCTGGGGGAGGGGTGCTGAGGGCCGGAAGCCGCACTCCTGGTTCCCACCCCTTCCGGCTGCTGACCCACCTGACCAGTGTCATTGCTTCAGCCCGTCCTCCCTCCCTCTTTCTCCTGCCTGGCACATGCACGGTCTGTGTCCCCAGTTCCTCCCGAGTGCTCCTGCCCTTCTGCCCCTCCCCCCTTTGTCCAACAACCAGGCATGGTCCAGGCTCATTTGTCACGGTCCCTAGAGCCCTGTAAGGGCCCACTGAGAGCTGGCCGTGGTCTTTGGTGGTACCATTTCTCCGTGCCATCTCCAAGGGTCTCAGAGAGGAGACCTTGTGTAGCTTACAGGGCTTGCCTGAGGCCACTCGGCTGGCGAGCTGACCATCACCAGCTGTCTGTGTGCCCCATGAGAGATGATGCTGTGCCCACCGGGGCCAGATGACAAAGCTTCTTCCCCACCTGTCCCTCTCCTGACCTGCTCCTGTCCCCTGTGCCCCAGGCCTTGCCTCACCCTTTATTCTCCTCAGCTCTTTGCTCAGATCTGAGGACACTTAGGAAAGGAGAGCTTCTGGGGACACCTCTGCAGGCCTAGAAGCTACCCCTAGAACAGCGACATCAGAGAGGACTTTCTGAAGCAACAGACTGGGGAGAGGATTTGCTGCCCTGCCCAGCGTGGCAGGCACTAGCTATCCTGGCTGCTGAGCCCTGGAAGCAGGGCTTATATGACTGAGGGACTGAAATGTAAACTTTAGTTAGTTTGACTTAATTAACATAGAAGGAGTCACCTGTGTGGCTGGTGGCTACTCTGAGGGATGCATGTGACCCTAGAATGTGACCTAGTCCCACACAGGGCCCAGCCTCTGCCCACAGGACTCCAAGCCTTCCTGCCAACCTCAGGTCCCAAGTTGGTGGCTTCCATGTCTAGTCACTCCTCTCTGCCTGTGTGTCCCCCAGTGCTGGTCATGGCCCGTTGGCTTGCAACAGCCTCTTGTTTGGCGTCACAGATTGCCCACCTTAAACTCTCACTCTAGGGCCATAAGTGCCCTCCTCCGAACTCTTCGGGGGCTCCCCGATGCCCTCACGTAGGTCTCATGTTTGGAAACGCTCTCCAGCTGGGCTAGGCTCCCTCCAGGCGCACCTCCCTGCTCCTTCCCTCCCAGCTCCCCAAGTCCTGGCAAGTTTCTTCAGCCCAAGCAAACTCTTGGCTCAGTGCTGACCTCCAGGAGCTGTCCCTTTGGTCCTTAGCACAAAGCCCTACACTCCCCCTTGCCTGGCAAATTCCTTCTTCCCCTTTAACTGTTCACCTAAAGATCACTTCCCCAGGAAGACCACCCTGACTGCCACCACCACCAGACCCATGTTGTGTGTCTCCCTGGTCCTCATTTTCCCATTGCTTGCCATTGTGTGGTGGGGGCAGAAGTAGGCCTCCCTGTTGTCTGACTCATAGGTGGCCCTCAGTAAACCCTGGCAGAATGCAGCCGGGAGAGCTCTGTCCACAGGCTCTGCAAACCTAGGTTCTGGGCTCAGATCTCATCACACAACCCTGAGTGACCTACTGTCCTTCTGCAGGCCTCTGATTGCCCAATTAAAATGCACACCACAGGGCCAAGGAGATAGTTCAGCAGACTATGAGCCTGCATAAGCAAGCACAGGGACTGGGTTCCTTCTCCAGAACAACATGCTGTGCCTTCTCCACCCCTGGGCTGAGCCAGCCACCAAGTTCAGGTGTGGTATGAAGGCCTATAATCCCAGCGTGGGGGCCTGAGAACAGGAGGACCACTACATATCCAAGCTGTGTAGTGAGACCCTGTACCAAATACATTAAAAAAAAAACAAAGATACCTTAATACCCTAAAATGCAGGTCACTTCAAGCTAATCTTTGGGGTGGCTTTTAGCTCTGGTAGATGAGGGAGCCTGGACCTCGGTGGGGGAGAAGTGGGGGGACGATGCTGTTATACAGAGGTTGGAAAAGTCTGCCCTGTGCCCAGAGGAGGAGATGCAGGGAGGCTGATTCTGGAACACAGAATCAGGAAATCAGGAAGTGGGGTGGGCGGAGCTCACCTGACCACTGTGAGCACTCATGCTCTAGGGTCAGTCAGGCTTCCGTCCTCTCACAGCCAGGGTCCCCAGTGTACCAGGAGGCCCTCTTCCCTGCCCACCAATCCCATCTGCACACCCTACAGGCCAGTGAGGCTGGCTGATCCTCCTACTGCTCCCAGAGCCTACCCCAGCCCAGGGGACCAAGTGCAGGCAGATTCCCTGGGGACTGGCGGGGTGTGGGAATCAACTGACTGGCAGCAGCTGCGGGGCATCAGTGACACCAGTCATACCCTGCTGCTCCACTCGGCCCTGGACCAATCCTGGGGAATGGTGAGGGACCAGAGGCCCTGGTCAGAAGCCTGGCTGGAGAGACCCCGTGTAACTTGGCAGAGTGCCCATAACACCCACCAGTTAGGGCCGGGCTCTACTGTTTGCCACCCTCTCCCCGCATGCAGAAAGCTCAGAGAGGTTAGAATAGTAGCACCAAGTCACACAGCTGCCAAGTAGCAGTGGGGCCAAAAATCCAGGTAGCCACAAGCATTCTCTGCTCTTCACAGCTCCACCCGCTCTGGCTAGGTCGGAGATCCTTCCCACACCTCCCCACAAGAACCTTGTGGTCCCGCTTGCTCCAGGAGGGTGCCAGAGTGCAGGCTTGCCCCCTCCTGCCCTGCTCCTCGGGACCTAAGTTCTCTGTGCCCCGACTCCCTGCAGGTCCCGAGGCCTCAAGGCCCAGCCTTCCCTCAGATGGCACCAGGGGACAGAATGCTCTCCTTCCTGCGGAGGGTGGTGCCTTTTCCCGGCAGATCGCCCAGGCTGAGAGACACACCGGTAGCTTCTAGACCACTTAGGCTCAAAGAAAGCTCAGCATCCTTATCCACCCAGAAGGCGCCAGGGGCCATTCCAGGAGCGCCTGAGTTAGAAGACCCAGTTTAAGGAATAGGAAAGAAAGTACGGCCTCAGTTGTGCCCCAGGAGAGTAGAGCCAGGAACCACATTTGGGTCCTGCCCGCCTGGAGCAGCACCGAGAACCAAGACACCATTTCCAGCAAGGACGGAGCCCTCTGCCCCACGCTACCACGCTTGGCCAACTTTCTCCTTCTCTTCCTCTTCGGGTGTTGCCCGAACAGGCCGGTACCGATTCTCTTGGGGGTGGAGCTTGGGGTTCCGCACGCTGCAGCCCGGAGCTGGGCTAACTTCCGGCCGCGTGGGCGCGGGGCAGCTCCCCGCACCAGCGCCGGCCAGAGCGAGGAAGAGCAGCCCGCTCGTTCTATCTTCCTCCACCTGCCCAGCGCGCCTAGGGCGCTCCCAGCGCCGGGTACCGGAGTCGCCTGTCTAGGGCGGGAATCGGGTCACGCTCCCTCTCCCCGGGTGTTCCGGGTCCCTGACAGGGCGGCGTCTGTCTGTGGCCCAGGTCCTTCCACAGACAACTGGTGTGAGTCGGGGCGCGCCGCGGCGGAGCGAGAGCGAGAGCCCGAGGCTGGGGCCGGTGGAGGCTGGAGGCTGCGCGAGGGGGCGCCACGGGGAGGGATAAAAGCCAACAAAGAGCACAGACCTCGTCCAGCAGTTGGTTGACTCGTCCCAAAATAGCCGTCTCCATTTGCTGCTCCCCGCGCTCGGATTCCAGGCGCACAACCCGGGCTTGTAGCTCGGCCGTCCGAAAGTGAGCGAGCAGACTGAGCGCCAGCGAGCACAGCGCCAGCGCCAGCAGCCCGCACGACCCTGGGCTCGGCAGCCGCGCGCAGTGCTCTGCCTGCGCCACCGTCCCAGGCGCGCCTAGCTCCCCGGGGCCGCGGGCGCCAGCGGCTTCAGCTTTGCGGGCGCGCTCTGCCACCATCCCCTCGGGTCTTGAGAACCAATAAATAAATAAATAGAATAAATAAAAGCCAACGCCGCTGCCAAAAGGTGCGACCCAAACTGCGGTGCTGGAGGAAAGGACTTGTGGTGCAGGCAAACGTCCCTTTCCTGTGCTCGGTGTAAAAAGGCTTGGAAAAATTAGCAGTAGGAGGGGAAAAGCCGAAAGTCACGGCCGGCGGAAATCAGTATAGCGAAGTGAGCAAAAAGTTATTTCGAAGAATGTTGCAAGTCCAGGAAAGTTGGGGGCATCTGGCCGGCTCTTCGCGCGCCTTTCACTTCCAGCGCGTGCGGATCCCCGCGTTGGTGCCGCGCAGTCGGTGCCGTTGGGAGTCTCGCGTTCCAGGCCAGCCAGCTTCGGTCCCCGCGCGCAGGGGCGCGCACGGAGGGCCCCACTGGCAGAGGTGGGTCGTGGCCGCCGCCGAGGAGCGCTGGGGCCGATTCCGGCGGCTCTGTAACTTGACACACTCCCTGCGGCTGCAAGGATCGGATGAGCAGTCCGTGCTACTTCCCAAACTAATCTCTCCCGCCCCCTCCCTCCTCCTCCTCCTCCCCACTCCTCCTCCACCTCCTGCGGGGCCCGAAGCTTGGATTTGTTTATTTATGCAAACTCGCCCGGGTGGGGGGCGTGGTGTGCGGGGCCCACTGCACCCGCCTGCGGGCCTCGGAGCCCCTCTCCCGCGCTCCCTGCACGCTTTGAAGTGACACTTGGGGTTATTTATAGGCAGCAAGGGCGTACGGATTGGAGTTGGGGCCGCAGTCTCCTTTCTGCAGATTCCTACCGAAAGCCCGTTAACCTGCCACAGTCAGAGCGTCCTTCGCTAAGGCCCTCCTTCCCAGAGGCAAGCAAGGCCGGCCTTTGGGTCGCCTGGGACATAGGCAGGGCTTCCAAGTGGACCCGGTGTCCCAAGCAGCGCGGTCCATCGGAACCTCGCCCCTAGCTAGCATCACGTTCCCCGCACTTTTCACTTCTCGCCCTACTTAGCCCACGTGGGTCTCTGTACCTCGAGCTTTGTAGCTTCTCCATCGTTCCGCGGGAGAGAAGTCACCGGCCATCCACATCTAGCTAGACTCTGGTGAGGAGGCGCGGTCCAGGTATCCATTAATTCATCTATTTCCTTTAAGTCTGAGACCTCACAAGATACAGCGGAGAAGAGGAGCTTGGGGTCACAGCGAGCCCGCAGGTCCGCAGTCTCCCCTTCCTGTTTGCGTAGGCCTGGGGCCATTAGGCTTCGCCCCTCTGCTGCTCCTGGACCAGCCAGCAAGGCGGGCAGTTGTTACGAGCTCTCCATCACCGCGGGAATCCTGCCTCCTCGCTTTTCTCTCCTGCTGCCATTTCCCATTCCCATTCCCTTAGAGAAAAGACGAAGGTCGTTTTGCACTTGTAGTTTCCTCTTTCTTTGTCACCTCCCACCGCTCTTAAGATTTGTGTCATTAGAGACCTCTTTGTGCCTCTGGACGTTCCTGCACGTGAGGTGGTGGGATAGGGTTTTTGGAGAAAGTCCGAGCGAGGCAGAGGAGAGAAGGCTGCCCTTGAATGTGAAGAGGAGGTGGAGATAACTTCCTGTTAACAGGGGGTACTGTTCCCAGCTTCACCACGTACATGTGGACGGGTGGGAGTTTCACGTGTAATGTAACTTGCAGCACATCTAATAGAAGTGGCCCATTTAAGAGTGCCTTCGACTTGTAACAGTAATTTTGTCATAAGTAACACATGTTGTAATATTGCTGCCATGGAGAGGTAGAGGGAGAAAAGGGCGCAGAAAGTCCCAGGTGGCCAGGACCCCTGGGTTCCAGTCCCAGCTTTGGGATTCCCTTAATGCCCTTCTCTGAATAAGTGCACCTTTGTCTCTGTGTCCCTCCCTGGAACGTCCTGAGAGACAATCCTTGAGAACGCAGAGGTAAGAGATCCCACTAGGGGGCGCTGAAGAGTTTCTCAGCGGAGTGGCGCAGACTAGGAAATTGTGTGACCTGGGGTTCCCCACTCCTCTCCAGACAGTTATAGAGGAGCTGAACTGAAAATTAATTTCAATCTTTGCTTATTCAGCAATGTGTTTTTTCCCCATTTCAGGTTGCCAGGGTCCTTAAATGCTAAGGCAGGAAAACCTGAACAGTCTGGGGCTATGCCAGTTTTGTGACTGGGAGCTGAGAAAGGAGGGAGCCATCCATTATGGACCCCAACACTGGAAACATGTCCCAACCCCAGCTCTTCCTGGGACTGTTGAAGCCAGAGAAACCCAGGCAAAGGTCATATTCCACTAGGCTGGAGTCAATGTCTCTGAGCCTCAGCTTTCTTATTTATTTATTTATTTATTTATTTATTTATTTATTTATTTTTGTTGGCTCAGGCTGCCTTGAGGGTGGGTAACGCGTATCAAACCACTGTCCCCTGTGCTTGACTGGGATTGCTTGTGCAGATACTGAAACCACTGAGCTAACCTGAAAGCCCCCTGTTTCCTCATTTATAAAATGGGCTTACAATGAAAATGTTTAGCCATTTGGGAGACTTAATACAGAAATGTATATAAAGCACAGTGCCTGGCACATAATGGGTATGCAATCCGTGGTATTGCTATTGGTGTCAAGTAGGACTTGGCTACCTCTGGGAGAAGGTGTGAAGTCAGGGAAACATTGTGTCATAAGAAGGTGCCAACAAACAGCAGTCAGCTTTTGTTTTCCCACAGAGTAGCAGCTTATGACCAATAAGATTTCCTGTGATGTGAGAGGCCATGGGCGTCCCTTTCCTTCTCTGGGCCTATGTGAAACTCAGGCCTCAGATATGTTCTCAGATTAAACACTGGCTTTCCCAGACAAAAGTTGCAGCCAACTGGGCTTTTCAGAAACCTCTCTTTCTTCAGAGCTGGGGGTCCCAGCCCAGAGACTGAGAGATGAAATGACTTTGTCATCCAACACCTGAGAGTTCTGTGGGAAAACTAAGCCACATTGCTACCCAACCACCACATGTGGCAGGGCAGTGAAACCCATGGGATAGTGTCAGGCCATGAGAGAAAGCACCTGGGAGAGGGGGCCCCAGGAAGAAGGACAGGGATCGGGGGAGAGTCCCCAGAAAGGACAATTTCTGTTGTGCAGCCAGAAGGTAGAGGGCCACCACTGCTCCCTTTGGTCTGTGGTTCATCACACTCCTAGATGAAGTGGTCACTCTGGGAACAGATGGACCGCCAAGGGAAACACCCGCACCATATCCAGACAGTCCTTCAGGGACTTTATGGTGAGGCTTTTTTCCTCCATACATTTGCTTGCTCCTGTCTGCCAGGCAGGTCACCTTCATTCTCCTGCGCTCTGCCCCATAAAAGCCTGCCTTGTGCTCTGAACCTGGTTTTAGCGGGTGAACTCTTCCGCTTATCTTGCTTGCGACATGGCTTTCGCTGCACATTCTTTCTTCCCGAGTCCTTCCTCGCCCCGCTGCTGAGGGCCTACTGTCTGGTATTCCCTGAGGCCCTGCTCCCCATGTCAGAGGTGATGGTCAGACTCCTGGGGGCTTCAGATCCTCTGCTGGGTTGTGCTGCTTGAGGCTCTCACCTGGATGCACAGCATGGAGGCCACAGAAAATGGATATTGGTTGTTTCATCCGCTCTAACCCTTTTCCCCATTTTCCTGGCAGCTGTGACTCAGTTTCCTTCAGGGACCCCGCCCCCTCTCCATCCACGTGGCTCTGGCAGGGTTAACTCCACTGTTGCCCTAAGGCACATGAACTAACCTAACCAATGAACTTCTTTTTCTTTTTTAAGTAGTACTAATAAATATTTATTGAGCTTTTTTAAAATAAAAAATAACAATGTGACATTTTCAAAAATCATGTTCATAGTACATTCCCAATAATTGATACAGTGCATATGGTTGTCCTCCTGGTAGTTATACAGAGCACAAGATGTAGACATGCTATTTTTCTAATCATTGTTGGTACAAAAAATTTCTTCTCGTTGAACTAAGAGAAAGGAGTTGTATACACAGTCCAGTATTCCATAATTGCAATGGATTATTAACAGAACTGGCAATGTCAGAAACTGTTGATTTAAGCCTTTTACAGCTCAGTGTACTAATCAAGCTTTATGTTTTATGCCTCATGGTTAAACTTTTCTGCTGGGTGGTTAAGGGCAAGTTAAAACAAGACCTGTATAACAAAACATGCAACTTTTATGTCTCCCAAGGTCAATCAAATCCCCTCAGGATTTACTTTGAAATCATGTACAGTGCTTTGTAGAATTGTTGTCAATGTTGGCTGTCTGGATGAATCACAGCCACTGCCAGGCCAGTTTGCTCTCTGTGAAAACCTGAGAGAATGTTTTCTCTCTAGGCGACTCTTCTTAGGCACACTATACATCGTCAATCCCTTTCCTCTGTGGTCCCGTAATCTCCTTGAATAGAAAATTTGGGAAACCACTGGGTTATAGGATGTTATAGCACAGGTTCTCTTATGTCCTGAGTCCTCACTGACTTTGAAAGGCAAAATATCGGGTATCCTTCTAGCCTTTGTTTTTCTGTAATTTTTGGTTTGGAACTTACATTCTTAACCCTCCAGAAGAGAAGCTTCATGATACTATTACTCTATAACATAGGTACCTGAGCTTAAAATCACCGTCTTTCTGAATATCAAACATCTTACACTTAACTTGGAATTTGTATTTTCTATCAATTAACCAATGAACTTCTTGATCAGAGGTGGGCAATGAGAATCAGGCTGGATGGACTGGGAGGGGACAGGTGTTGCTTTGGGAAAGGCGTCAGTTGCAGTGGTAGTTCCAGTGCATACCCCACCACCGTTGGAAATAAGATGGGGCCTGGGAACACAGCCAACAGAGAGGCAAAAGACCAAGCTCTGAAGCCACTAGAAGCCCCTTGACCTCACAGGCTGGAAGACCCTCTGTGCCTATAATATCACTCTTGATTGTCAGTTTGACTGGATTGGGACCATCTAGGAAGTCAGTAGGGCACACTTCTTGGTGTGCTTGTGGAGGTGTTTCCAGGCATGACCTGTGTATGGAACATCAAACTTATCATGGAGAGCCAGCTAAATATGGCTGGGGGCCAGGATGCAGCACAGGAAGAGCACAAGAGGAGGCCCATGCTGTGAGCCTCTGACTTTCTGCCTCTTGGCTGTCATGGAGTGAGCAACTTTGGTCTCCTACAGCCTGCTTCCCACCCCAAGCACAGAGACCATCACGTCATCAGCCATGGACAGAACCTCTGAACCCATGAGCCAAAGCAAACCTCTCCTCCTTGAAGTTGTTTCCTTGGGTATTTTGTTACTGTGATGGGAAATTAACACAACGGCTGAGCTTTCCACCATGAGAATCAGTTTTGCTTAAATCGGTTTCAACTGATTTTTTTTTTCTTGCAAGTCTGATAGTCTGGAGCCACACAGAGGCCCTCTCCCCACCCCACTGACCCTCAGTCTCTCCATGGTTGGAGGGCATGGCAAGGAATCATAATTCTTATCCTGCTCACAAAGTCCCTTAGGGATTGGCATGCTCTCCAGGGCCGAGGCCTGCCCTTCACACTGGCCCTGAGCTGACTGGTACTTCCAGGGCTCATTCTCTTCTCTCTACCTTTCCCATGTGAACTCATAGCTCATGCTCCCCACACTAGTCACCCATGTCTCCAGCTGGCTCTTGGGGCCTTGGGAATTCTTCCTTCCCTTGCACCAGGCATCTTGGCTCCGTCTGCCTCTTGCTTATTCCCCTGCTGCGAGGCCCAGCCTGCTGAGCCTATCTCACTGCTCACTGCTCACTCCTTCACCCTGCCCTGTGAACGCCACCTGAGTTTCTCCTTGCACCTCCCTCCTTTCTGTATTCTCTGCCTGTGCTGATGCCTGGACTAAGTCTCTCATGTAGTAACCACCACTGGGAAAACCCACCCAAGAAGCCTACCTGAGGGAGCTGGGCTGGGACCAACCATAACCTCTTCAAATACTCCAGACTCCCCGGGCCATACTTAGTTCTTTCCAAAGCTTTGTTGTCTCCAGCTCTGCTTTTGACTCTCCTGGGCCCCTAAGGGCTCTCATGGGGTCAGGTAGTGCACAACCCTAGACTCTCACAGGAGTGAGAAGTTACCTAGCTTCTAGGATCTGCTGTGGGCCTGGCCTGCCTTCTAGCCCGAGTTCTATCCTATATGCTCCTAAGTGTGTCCCCTGTGGCTGCAAGCTCCCAAGAGCAGGGATATCTGTGTCCACCCACATGGACAGTGTGGAACAGGGGCCCAGGAAGAGCGATAGGAATCAGTGAGCATCCATGTGGTAAATGATGGGGGAGTCTGTTCCGGCTCTTTCCAAGAGAGGGAGTTGGCACCTCTCTTTCCTCTTGTGTTGACGAAGAAGAGATGCAGAGATTAGTGGGCAAGGAAGGAAGAAAAGTGAGCAGCTTTGGGCCTTCCCAGCTCGAAAGTCCATTCAGCAAATATTTATGATGCCTTTTGTAAGGCTGGGCCCTGCGCTGGTTCTAGGGATTCAACAAAACAGACCAGTGGTGCAGGCCACGCTGCCATGTTCTGCTGTGGGTGTGTGGGGAGCCTCTGCTAGCCCTAAGAGCTGAGGGTGAGCTGAGTGTCTAGGTGGAGGGAGGCTGGGGGGCCAGGCAGAGGGTGCAAGGTGGGAAGTGGAGGTGAGGAAGCTAGAGGCACTCCAGGACATCTGAGTGGTGTATGGCAAATGCTCAGCATGAGAAGGGCCTGGAGCTTTGGACCTTGTGCTGAGGATAATGGGCAGAGCTGGTCAAGGAGCTGCACTTCCATGCTGGATGTGGGTCCTAACCGACATGCAGAGCCCAAAGGGAGAAGCTAAAGCCTCCGCAGGCAGACATAGGACGTACTAGGCAGGTAATACCTGGGGCTCCAGCTCTTAATGTAGCCTCTGTGCAGACTGCAAAAGCAAATGTTTCTTCAAGTCAGGAGAGAGCAGTGTGCAGTGTCACCAGAGAGAGCACTTCAGGACCTCAGGACCAGAGGAGGCTACAGCCGAAGCTACAGAGAAGACATTTGGAGATGTCCTGAGTCCTCCCTTCCTTCCTATGCAGCCATACGGAGCTGCAACTGCAGAGCAGGGATGAGGGCGGAGGGGCAGGGCTGCAGGTGTGGGGGGGAGACCAGGCTCCCCAGGGGTCTGATGAGCTTATGAACCAGGCCCAAAGTGCATTCTCTAAGAGTGGAGCCCAGCGCATATCCTCTTCACCAGGCTGGAATCCCCGCACCATACACTTGGGCTGCAGCCAAGCTCTTGTGTGTGTGTGTGTGTGTGTGTGTGTGTGTGTGTGTGTGCGCGCGCGCCCATACACAGAGCCTAGAGTGTATAGAAGCCAAGAGTGTATAGAAGGACACGTGTGTGCCTTTGAACAGCTGAGACCCAACCATATCTAGGAATGACAAGAACTGTAACGAGGACGGCACATTAGTCACCTGTAGCTGTGTAACAAATGGCTCCAATACTCAGAGGCTAAAACAGCAATTTAATATTTCTCTTGAATCAATTCTATGAATTAACAGGGCTCAGCTGAGTGGTTTTACTACTTTAAGAAGTGTGGCTGAGGTTGCTCCTCTAGGTGCCTGGCAGGGCTTGGCTGGCATGGACACATGCATGGAGCCAGTTCCTCTTCCAAGGCCATTCCAGGTGGCCTCAGGACATGCTACGGTCTCTCCTGCACATCTTTGCCATACAAGGCTGGCCTTCAGATGTAGTTTCAGGAGCACTTTTCATGCCTCGTCATGTATGTTCCTGCTAACATCCTCTGGTCAAAATGAGCCATCTGAGCAGGCCCAAGACTACAGCTTTGACGAGCAGTTTGCATGGTCCAATGGAGGCTACAGATGTGTTTACCCCAGTGAGAAGGAAATGCCTGGTAGGGCAGTCCAGCGGACATGCTGGAGGCGCGTTTGATCCTGCTGAGTGAGATCTGAGAACAATGTGTGCTTCTCAGAGGCCTTACCAAGCTGTCAACCCCAGGCTCTTCCAGAACCTTCCTAGCAAACTCTTCCATGCTGACTTCTTCCAGGAACAGCAGAGGTGCCAAACAGCCCACATGACTCCAGTGGCTGGAGCATAGCCCCAAGATGGTCTTATTTTAATAAGCAAACAGCTTTGACTCTTTCTCTATTCACCTAGAGGCTGCTCCTGGTGGTTCCCCCCAGAGCTCCACCCTGCTTGGCTCTACTCTTTACCACCCCATGTGACCTTGGGCAAATCACTCAGACTCTGTCTGATTTTATTTTTTATTTTTATTTATTATTATTATTATTATTATTTTTATTTATTTATTTATTTATTTATTTATTTATTTTGTTTCACCTTTGTTTGTTTATTCACTCATTTTTATGGCCAGCTCAGCCCACCCTGGGGGGCAGGGCTGGTGCAGCATGTGGTGCCGGGGATTGAACCGCGGTCCCTGAAGCCACCCAAGCTATCCCAAGCAGGCGCTTTAGACCACTGAGCCATCCCGCCGGGCCTTCTGTCTGATTTTAAAGTCTGAGCAATGGGAGGACAGTTCCTGTCTCCTAGAGGCCTTGGGAATACTGGGCACAGTGGCGCGTGTCAGGTGCTGAGCCAGTGCTCTCAGTCCATGGGTGCTCTCTGCTGCGGAGGCAGCTGTAGTCTGCACACAAATGGGGGTTCTCACTTGCTCTTAAGCCCTACAGCTGAGGGGCGTCACTCCTCACCCATGTTCTGGGGCTAGGTCACAGGTTCCTCATCCAGTCCCCACTGTGAGCTCGTGGTAGAAGCAAAACCAAGGCAGGTGTTAGGTCCTGAGGGCCTCTGCAGGGACTCGCATGTGCAGGAAGGCAAAGAGCAGTGTCCAGGACATGGCCCAGGTGCAGGAGAGGAGAGGGAGAAAAAACGGCAGAAGTTCCAGCCTTTTTTGTTCCTGGCCCATCCTTTCCAGGGATGCATCAGATGGCTTCCTGATACCCAAGCCCTTTTATTTCTTCCAACATTCCTCTTCCCATACCACTGGCAGGCATCATTAATCAACTGCAGAACATCACCACTCAAGCACACACAACCTCTTAGGCATCTCAACGCAGGATGCTATTAGCAATCTAGAGATTAACACTTGAGTTAAAACCATTTTGCTGATTCAAGTTTTAAACAAAGCAGCCAAAAGTTCTGAGTCCTAGCTTCTCCAGCTGCTGTGTGTCTGTCAGTAAGTATCTTAACCTCACTGGTAGTCAGCCTCCTGTCTGGGGCAGGGGATGTTAATTCCTACTCATGGGAATATGAAACACTCAAATCAGATCATGTGCATAAAATCCCCAGGAATGGATGGAGATCCTCACCTTGTAGGCAGACGTCAGAACTCATGAGCACATGCATGCCTGAGGCCCCTTTGGCTGCTTCTTGGAGGCAGAACAATCAGTAGAGGAGGGAGACGTTCTGAGCTGTCAGCCTGTGGAAACAGAGCTCCAAATGTGGGCTCCTGCGCGGAGCAAGAGGAAGGCGCCCTGAGCATGCGCTTGGAGAAGCAGCCCAGGCTATGTGCGCCCTGACAGGCGGCCGAGCTGTCGGAAAGGCAGGCGGTGCAGACTGAGGACAGATGTTTCTGGTTGACGACAGACAGATAACAAAGAGCCTGATTTGTTTACTGGAACAGATTCATGTTTACCAGCACTTGGGACGTGCAAGTTATGGCCTGTGTCTCTGCACACGCCTGGCCCTCAGCCCTGCGCTCACCCCTGCCACACTGTTGCCTTGACCACACCAATCATGCTTCCAGGCTCATCCAGGAGCTGGTCTCTTTGCTCCAAGTCAGGAACACCCCCTGTATAAATCCGCAGAGGGCATTTATGTACATTTGGAGGCTCCCTCGCTATGTGACACCTGTAGAAACTGCACACAGAAAGGTCAGGGTGTGGTCACCCAGCCACAGCTGGGCCAGGTCTCTTCTTTTTCACATCCTACCCAGGCCCCGGGTTCTGGCTTCGCCTGTGTATAGATCATTGCCAGTGGTCAGCAAGGCTGGGGCTGCTTTGCTCTCCTGGCTGAGCTTCTTTCCCTCCAGTTTCTTCGCCAGCAGTAGCTGTAAATGCAGACCTGCCTGAAGCATTCGCTCTGTAAACCTCATTACAGAGGAGTCTTTCCCCTCTCCCCCTTTTTCCTGAATGCGGTTGCTTCGTTAAGGTCATTTCTGAAGTGGTGGTGGGGAGTCCTGTTTGTCTTTCCTGCACACCCCACCCCCTCAGGAAATGAAGGGTCCTGCTTTCTTCGACTGATCCATTCCTGACATCAGTTTGCCCCCGACAGGCAGGTCTGCGCTAGATGTATTAACTGGGGCCTTTCCTCAACTTTATAAGGCTCTGGGACACCATCTGGAAACAGATGTTTGCTCAGAGATGGAGCAAGAACATGAGGCACTGAGCCAGAAGCAAGCCCCTGCCCCCAGAGAGGGGGCAGATGTGGGGAGGGCCCGGTCAGGTATGGGGCAATGGACAGGGGCAGAGCTGTGCAGATGTGAAGGAGCATCCTTTTTGTTCCTGTCCCATGCCTAGGGACTCCGAGTTCGTCTCTTTGAGCATGTCAGCTTTCTTTCCCAGCGTTTTTGCAGGTCTGGAGGTTTCATCAAACTTGCATTCACTGCAGTTTTAAATGTGAAACTCAAGGTTGGAACCATTGCAGTTCTCAGTGAAAAGTGATGGTGGTGCGCACAGCGATGGGGGTGGTGGTAATAGTGGTAGTAGCGGTGAGAGTGGTGATGATGGTGAAGGTGGAGTTAGCAATGGTGGTGACAGCGTTGGTGACGATAGTGATGGTCTTGGTAATACTGGTGATGGCAGTATTGGCATTGGCCACAGTGGTGGTGGAGGTAGTTGTTATGGTGATGGCAACGGTATATCAGTGTGGGCATAGTGACAAAGGTAATGGTTATGGTGATGATGGTGATGGTGGTGAGGTGGGTGTGAATGTAAAGCAGGGTGTTCACTGTTCAGTAAGCTTTGCCTGGTTGCCATGTTCGTACTGGGCACGTGTGCATCCAGGTAGAACATGGAGCCTGTACTCTAACCACTGTGACCAGCCCAGACGTGACCAAGCTAAACTAGATGGGGCCTTCCTTGGACTTTTCACTCTGATCTCTGGAGGTGGAAGGTCTTGTGCTTTTGGGTCTCTGTGTAGCGAGCATACAAATCTGTGTCACGCATCTAGATAGCTACAGGAGAGAATGAACTGAGCAATGGAGAGAAAGAAAGACTCCTGGTGGTGTTTGGGTGTTTGAGTCCCTTGGTAACGGTCATCCTTAGGGTAGGCTTTCTGCTTTGGGTGTGTGAGACGTAATCCCCTACCACAAATCGCTTTTTCTTGTTAATTGACTTTGAGTTTCTGATGAGCAAGGATTCTGATTGACCCTGAGCAGCAGGTGACCATGGGAGCATGAAAATGAGCATCCGCAAGATCCCAGAAGTGGTGACAGCAAAGAGGACGGGAACATGGCCAGGGCCACACTGAGGATGGAGGAGGTTGAGGGATGCAGTGCTGCAGAGAGGCGATGCTGACTGGGGATCAGAGGAGATGGTGACGCTGGCCAGGATGCTATTGGTGACTGTGACAGTAATCATGTGAGTGGCTGTGAAAATCAGAAATGTGCTAAGGCTTCACCAGTCTCATCTGGATATATATATATATATATATATATATATATCCAGCAAGCCCGAGGAAGAGTCACTAGAAAAGTGGTGTTGGGGGCTAGGGTGAGGGCCAGGAGAACAAATTCTTGCAGAACGTCAGGTACTGTTCTTAGCTGGCTAAGAGGTAACTCCTAGTAGAACCTGTACCTGGCAAGGCACGGTCATGACAGGACCTCATAGAATGTCAGAACCATATTAGAGCATTCTGGAACAGAGCGATTTGGGGCTTTCAACCTCTTTAGGTTCTTCTGGTAATCCCAAGGGTTTCCAGCCAAGAGGAGCGGTTGAGCTAAAACATTAGGTAAAATGAACCTGGGGGCGGGGCTGCACAGTTGGCCAGTGGGAGGCAAGATGTAGCAAAGCACCGTGCCCTGTGTCCGACCATTTATTCTTCACCCGTGTCTGCTCACCAGGGCCCACTTGGAGAATAGCAAAGGCTCATTTTTTGTGAAGCCTCCTACTATGTCAGGTACTGTTTTAAATGCGTTGTATCCTTCTTGGTGCGCGATGAAACCCTTACAACTGTAGGTGTCTCTATTTTCCTATTTGACAGGGGAGGAAGTCCAGGGGCAGAGAGGTTACGTAACTCGTCGAGGTCATGCTGTTAGGAAGGGAGGTGGGAGAGCCACGTGCTCTGAGCTCTGCTTCCACCCCTGAAGCTCCTAACAATTAGGGGGAGCTTCTCCCCCAACCCCAAGCAATGCCTCTGGCCCATCCCTTTCTCCAGGTACCTCCTTCCTGCTTCATCCCCTCTACTCAAAAGCAAGTATTTCAGAGGGAGGCTTCTGGCCCAGAGGGAGGAAGTGAGCTTGAGTGGGTTCCACCAAAGAAGCTTTTACTTTATCTTGTCTTTTTTTTTTTTTTTTTTTTTTTTTTTTTTTTTTTTTTTTTTGGCGGGACTGGAGTTTGAACTCACAACCTTGCACTTGCCAGGCAGGCACTTGTGCCATGGAGCTATCTCCCCAGCCCCTGAAGCTTCTACTTTAGGGAAGGACCAGACCAGGCATGCTCCCCATGGTGATCAAAGCAGGAGGAGGCCTGGGTAGTAGGTCAGGGTGGGGGGCAGTCCACCAGCCAAGGAGAAGCTCCCCCTCCTGTGTGCAGAAGTGAGCACAGGGCTCCGGGATTCTGCCACAACATAAGGATGGTGAATTACGGCTTCGGGGTCAGCCCAACTGTGTGAGGGTCTCCCTTCACCACCTGGGGCTGCCGACTACTTCTCTGAGACTGGACTTTTGCATCTGTAAAGTGTAGATAATGAACCTCTTTCCCAGGGCCGCCCAGTGTGGAAAGTGCCTAGACCAGTGCTTGGCACATAGTAAGAACTCCATAAATGTCAGCCGCAATTTCTGTGACAGTATTTTAACTTCCTGGACCTCAGATCTCCTCTTCATCATTTTCCCTCTCATCTATGAGCAAGATTGCTGCTCTGTTCAAAAGAGAAACGCCCGGGAGGATTCAACTGGCTAAAGAAAGCCAGACCCGATCTTAATGGCAGGAGGGTCAGTGCCGGCCCTTGGGCCTTCTCCCTCCCCCAGAAGTTACATAGCCCTGTGGCTGGAGTTTTAAAAATAAACACATGCCATTTCCACAATGGAAAGTTTTCTTTAGAAAAAAAGAAAGAAAGTCAAACATTCTCCTGTCATTTGCCTTGGCCAACAAGAGCTAAGATAAATTAAGCCTTTTACTGAGATGTACCAGGCTCCAGCTCTGGGCCCCACCCTGGGAGGCTCTGGCTCTGCTGGGGGCCCCTGACGCCCCAGGACACCCCTCCTTATTCCTCTGGAGCCCGGTGGGAGACTCATCACTGGGTATAGTACCTTTTGTTGGAGGCAGGAGTGTCCCAACTCCCCACTTCTCAGTGGTGACCCCTGCAGGTAGCCAGAGGCACTGCATGACTTAATCCCGCACTTTTTATCTCCTTTGTCATATTTCACACACAAACCTAGCGCTCCTACACTGAGAGCCCAGCAGGTAGAATTCCTTGCCTAGGGTCAACCAGCGAGTAAGTGGCAGAGCCATGACGAGAGCGATGTTGCATTTCTTAGGGTAGAAGTCTCTCTCTCATCCACACCCTCTGCCTCGCCAAAGCATGTGCTCGGAAACTCTGACCTCAACCTGTTGCTTGGGGAAAGATTGTGAAGAGGAAAGCGCTGGTTTAGAGTAGCAGACCTGGGCTTATCTGCCTCGCTCCTCACCCTCCACGGGGTGGTGGTGGGTGAGGGATAGGTGGGAGGCCCTGGCCTTGGGCCACAGAAGGGGCTCGAGCCATATCTTCAAATTCAACATACAAAGCTATCATTGTTGTTCATGGAAGGGTGTGGGAGTCTTTTTGTGGGGGGTGTGAGTCTTAACTGATCAACTTACTTGAATATTTGGACTTCTCAGGTTTTACTATAATGAATCTATATTGCTTCTCTGGTGAAAACATTTCTTTTAATTTTGAACAAAACTCAAACAAGGTCTGTGCTTCTCAACCACGTTTACTTTCTTAATGCTGCTCCCATGAGTCCAGGAAAAGAAGTCCCGGGCTGTATGATGGCTTTTCAGTCAAGGACGGACATTTGTATTTCTCTACTAGTCTGCAGGTGATGCCACTCAGGGGGGTTGAGGTGTCTGCTTGTGCGTAAGGACACTGTGATGTTCACACAGTGACAAAAGCACCTAAGCTCATGACTCTCCAGATGTATTCTTGCCAGTAAGGACCCAGGACTGCCAGTCATGCTGGCTCATGCAACATAGTTCCTACTATAGGGGCCGGGGAGATAGCTCAGTAGAATAAGTACTTGTTGGGCAAGCTTAAGGTCCTGAGTTCAATCCCCAGTTCTAAAAAAGAAAGAAAGAAAGAAAGAAAGAAAGAAAGAAAGAGAAAACATAGTTCCTACTATGTGCCAAGCACTGTCACAAGGTTGCAGTCCCTATAACCTAGGAGGCTGAGGCAGAAAGGACTGTAAATTTGAGTGCAGTCAGGGCAACTTAGTGACTTACGAAGACCCTGGCTCAAACAGTGAAAGGGCTGGGAAGTAGCTCAGTGAGAAGGTTCTGGGTTTAATCTCGAATACTGATAAAAACAAAACTTAAAGGAGGAAGAATAAGAGGAAGAGGAGGGGACCAGAAACCAGGATGGTTACCCGGAGTTGGGTCCCTGATATCATGCTCCACAGACACTGCCTGCTCACCTGTATCACAGCTTGCGTTCTCACAGAGACAGACGTGCATGCGGGTGTACTGGCCTCTGCCCAGCCCTGCCCATGTGGCCCATACCTGCCCCTTGGCATACCCATCTGCCTCAGAGTCTGTCTCCAGAGCCAAGTTGCCTTCAGATGATGCTTGATCAAGAACACAACTGCATCACTAAGGACTGGTTTCTTTCTTTTATTTATTCTTCTCTTTCATATCTTCCTCCTTTCCCTCTCTTTCTTTCTCACCTTTCCTTCTCTCCTTCTCCTTTTGTTTCTTTCAATATGGCAGCATCAGCCGTCAGCCTCGCTTCCTGTAGCCCCAAATGACTACTTACTGCTCCCAAGCTGTGTTTTATCTTACCTACTGCCGATGGAGGAGGGGAAACCAAAAGTCCAGAGACTCATTCTGATTGGGCTAACACAAGCCACGTGCTCACCCCAGAGCAATTCACCCCTGCACGGGGTCAAGATAAAACTCATGCTCCACAGTCAGTATCCTCAAACCCATGCTCGCCATCTCTAGGCGGAAAGAAGAGCTCCAGGAGGAGCAGATGGCTTGAGGGGCAGCCCCTGTATGCCTGTGTGGTAGTTAATACATTGTGTCAACTTGAGGAAGCTTGGCTGGATCAGCTCCACTGGTTCAGGGCTATGGGGGCTCCATCCTACAGGATGTGGAGGGCTTACCTTGGGATGTGATTGGTCCCACCCTGAGGCATGAGTCGTTCCACTCTAGGGCCAGATGGGCCAATCCAGAGAGACAGCACAAAAAAGGATATAAACAGAAGTTGAAGACTTTAGGCCACTCTTCCTCACTTCTTTGGAGAAGTCCTGGTCTTTGGAGGAGCTTGATCTTCACAGCTGTGTCACTTCAGAGGAGCTCTGATCTTCACAGTGAGCACTGGTCCAGAATTTAGAAGAGAGAGGCTTGATGGATGCCACAGATGTTGCTCCTCCTCCGCTCTTCATTGTTTTCCGCCACCAAGTACTGCCGTTGTTTACCTTGGAGCCAGCAGAGTATGAACTGAAACCTCCACAAACTGTGAGCTAAATAAATCTTTCCTTCCTTCACTTTGAGTGTCAGGTATTTGTCCCAGTGAGGAGTAAAAAGTAACTAAGACAGAATTTGGTACCAGGAGTGGGGTTGTTATTGTGGCTATACTTGACAATGTGGGTTATAAACTTTTGGGAATGGCTTATGGGAAGAGATAGGAAAGGTTCAGAGATGTCGTCTACAAGTGAAGCACTGGAACAGCTTCGGCTATTCTGTTTGGGAGATTCTGGTCAGAGCTCAGACCAGAATGCTGACAGGAAGCCTGGCAAGAAAGACCAGGCTGGTGAGATTTCTGCTGGGAAGGACAGTATTGGTTGGTGGACTGCAGATGATTTGTGGTATGGCTTGGGAGAAGGTTTGTCTACACTTTGCTCCTGACTAGAGACTTTGCCTGAGACTGAAATTAAGCACAGTGGACTAGTTAATCTTGAAAAAGAAAGTTCAAAGCCGCCAAATATTGGGGAGTGGCTAAAATTTTTTTCCTTGTCGTTGTTGTTGTTGGGGCTTTTAGCCAGATTTGTGTTAATAATTAAGAGCAAAGGGCCAAGAAGGATATTTTAAAATGTGAGTTTGACCAGAAAGGAAGTGCCAGGAAGGCTGTGGATTATGAAGACAGAACTGAGAGGATCTCCATTGCTGAGAAGAAACAGAGGAGTAAAAAAGACATACTGAGGGCATCACAGGATGTGGCAGGTTCTTGCCCTTTGCAGCCTCAGAATTACAAGGGTGAGGGACTTCGCTTTGAGAAGAAATCTGCAGAGCTCCGTGCTCCAGAATGGAGGCTGCAGCCATAGCGGGTTCTAGAATGGAGATGATGGTTACACCAGATTTTTTTTTTTAACCATTCTTCAAATGATGGACATTTTGGTTGTTTCCAAGATTTGGCTATTACAAATTGGTCTGCTATAAACATAGGTGCACAGATATCACTATTGTATGAAGTTTTCAGTTCTTCTGGGAAAATTCCCAGTAGGGGAATAGCTGGATTGAACGGAACTTCCAATTCTAGTTTTGTAAGGATCCTCCACACTGCTTTCCATAATGGTTGCACCAATCTACACCAGATTTCAGAATGGGCACAGGCATAGAAAATTTGTTCCTTGAAATCAGGGTCAGAGTGTGAGCAATCTGGGCACTTGGCCCCTACAGCTAAGAGTAAAAGAAGCCTGGCTACTGCTCCAGCTGGCAGCAACCCTTGGCATCATCCACATGATGTTGGTTTTAGGTGCATGCAGAATGCAGGAATTCTGAAGTTAAGAAGGCTTCCACCAAGATTTCAGAAGACCTGGGAAGCCAGGCATTGTGCCCCTGAGAGGGGCAGTGTGTGAAGCTGTGAGAAGCCTATTCAGAAGAAACCTCAGAAGTTTGAAAAAGCCAGGAATGTGGATGGTCTAAGGAAAGCTGCAAAAAGGAAGCAAAGAAGGCCTCAGAGAGAAGCTATAAGAGCTACCAGTAGAAGTGCCATAGGGGCATGGTGGTGGAGCCAGGTAAGGCCTTTGGAGCTCACAATTCCTTACAGATTGAATTGGATGTTCCACATGGAACTGTAGGACTTAATGTTTGCCCTTCTGGATGTTGAGCTTGTGTTGGTCCAAATTGTATCCTCCTATGTATACTTTTTGGAATGGCAACGTTTATATCTTGTACCTTTGAATGTTGGAATTGTTTGACTTTCATTTGTAGAGGGCCTCAGAACTGAGAGTTTGCCTTAGATCTTGGATGCTTGGGACTTGGACTTCTCAGCATTGCTGAAACTGTTAGGACATTGGCAACTCTTAGAGATGGACTAAAATGCCTTTTGAATAAATGGGTGTGCATGAGTCTTTGGGGGCCAGGGGCAACATGTCATGGTTCTAATGTTATACAGTGTTCAAACTGTCAATGTTAATAAGCATGTCTATGTGCCTGGAAACCAGATTGAAGAAGTATGTGTGTAGCTGCCAAGTTGACAAGGGGTGGATTGTAGTAGGTGATACATTGTGTCTACTTGAGGAAACTCGGCTGGATCCACTGTGCTGGTTCCGGGTTGTGGGGGCCCCATCCTGCAGGATGCAGAGGGCCTGCCCTGGGATATGATTGGTCCCACCCTGTGGTGTGATTGGTTTCACCTTAGGGCCAGATGGGTCACCCCAGAGTGACTCAGCACAAAAAGTATATAAACAGGAGTTGAAGAAAACTTTGGTCTATCCTGCTCTATTTCCTTGGAGAAGTCCTGGTCTTCAGAGGAGCTTGATTTTTGCAGCTACACCACTTTGGAAAAGTTCCAGTCTTCACAGTGCAGTGCTGGTGTAGAAGGAAGACAGAGGCTTGATGGATACTGCAGCTGTTACTCCTCCTCTGCTATTCATAGTTTTCTGCCACCAAGTACTGCTGTCATTTGCCTTGGGGCCCGCAGAAATGAACTGAAACCTCCACAAACTGTGAGCTAAATAAACCTTCCCTTCCTTCATTTTGAATGTCAGGTATTTGTCCCAGAAATGAGTAAAAAGTGAGTGATACAGATGGCTTGAGGAGCAACCCTCATATGCCTACTTGGTTCAGGGTCCTGTGGACCTCTTGACCATTTTATCAGCAAAAAACACATCACAAAATAGCAGACAAGGTTTTGTGATTTCTCACCACTACTAGAACTCCGGTTGTCTGTCCATATCTTATATCATAGCTGGTGATGACAGTGATGTGGCAGATAATGGTTTTCCTTGCTGGTCACGATCTTGCCCACAGCACCAACACCCCAGTTTCCTTTTGGGGAGCACTCATCCATCCCAGTCATCGCTCACATGATTTAAAGGAGGTGTGCGACCTAGCATGGACCAATCAGTGAATTAATTCTACTCTCTTGGCTTCAGCGACTGGCTCAGAGATGGATACTTGGTCCACTATCAACCAGTGACAGTCAGACCCAGGAGTTTTTCCATTAGCAAAGGAGGAAATCTTCTGTTGATTTTGAATCTGAGCAGGTATAGCCTGGAGCTACTGACAGCCATCTACCCACAGCTTGATGCCAGAAGATGAAAACAACTGAAGACAACAGTGTTGAGAAGATGATCAGGACTGCTCACCAGAGACAACTCAAAACCCTGGAACAAGCTGCACCTGAAGCAGAGATATGGTGAGAATTTCAATAATGTGTTTCAAAAAGTTTTGTTTTGCTGAAACCTGCTGAATTGGGTTTTTCAGTCCTTGGAAACTCAAGACACCTAAGAAGGAGAGGGTGTGTTGACTCCCCCAGTGCACTTGCCTGGCCCTAAACTCCCAATTGGCCTGGTGCTGAGCCCAGATTTCCAGAAAGAGGAGGCTGTCTCCCTGCCAAAGTCTTCTGCTTGGAGACACTGAAGCTGGGGCCTGTGCAGAAGAAAAAGCAGTTGTCTGGTGCGGATCAAACTCATTCTATCATGGAACTGCTCTCCTTGCTGGAGAGAAGCAAGAGGCCTTCCTGCAAAGTATGGAAGAAGAAGGTGGTGCCAAGGGAGGGGGCAGACAAGCAGGCAAAGTCAGCGCCTTACGAAGTTTTCACAGGGGGTGCTGCGTAGCTGGCTCCCTAGGAAAATTAAGCCTGCCCGCTGGGAATGTTTCCCAGCATGCTTTGCCATGCATTCTCATTCGAGCCCTACCTCAGATGGTTACAAATCTGAAGGGTTATGCTTGGTGTTTTTCATTCCACATTTTCTCTGCCCGCCTGTCTCAGGCGGCCAAGTTTAATGAGACAGAGACATACTACTTGGGAAATTCAAGCTAATGGAATCCATCCCTTGGGAGCCATGTGCCTGTCACCTGTCTCCTGACCATGTCATCAGGTGCTGTCTCTGGGCCTCTTCTCCAGCCAGGACCATGTGTTAGCTGTGACTCTTGTTTCTCACAAATCAGCTCTTGAGAGGCAACAAGTGGAAAGACAAACTGCTAGGAATTGGGGCAAAGGTAACAGGGCTGGAAGCTTGCTTTGTGCAAATGCTGAGGGAGAAGTGTGGAGAGGCAAGTCTGACAGCATCACGGGGTCCCGCCTTGGGCTCCCTTCCTATGGCGTGAGATCTTCACTTCAGGAGAGGCAGGAAGCTCTCCGGGTGACAGAACCCAGGCAGCAGACATGGCTGAGTGTCCTGCCCTTCTTCTGTCCCCCACGTGCTATCTTCCTTGAGGGGCTTTCTGCCTCTACCCTCAAAGAGAGTTATGAAAACATTGGGGTTAACTGTGGAAACTGAGCCTTTGCCTTCACTTTAGGAGCCTTCTCTTTAACTAAGTTGTTTTTCTGGCCATACTTTCTTTAAGCCAATCTGACAAGCTGGGCCCAGAGCCAGAAACTGCGTGTCTCGTACGTCACAGTATCTAAGCCAGCCTTGTACCTCAGAGTCCTTTACGGAGCACAGTGACAAACTTCCTCAGCCCCCATGGCCTGCACTGGACCACAAGGGCTCAGGACCAGTGGCTGTTGTGGTGTCCACCTGGAGGGGGCCAGGCAGAAGTACAAGGGACTCAGGGACCCAGGAATGAGCCTATTTCTGACAGAGATGAAGGGGCGGGGTGGGGGTGGAGCATGAGCTACGTGAAGAAGGTTTTGTGATTTCTCACCTTGAAGGAGAGTGGTAGATGAAGAGGCAAAACAGATCCAGGAGCTCTACATGGAGCTTAGAACCTTTTATGCTGTAGCTAAATAGAGTAGCTTCACTGTGGTGTTTCACATACAAGGGATAAAACTGATGGAACATCTGGTGGTGGGCATGAGGTGTTAGTGACCAGCTGCTGCACAGCGGGTTGCCCAAAGCCTGGTTGTCTGAAGCAACTCTAGCTATTCACTCATTTTATTTATTTATTTATTTATTTATTTTTTCTTGTTTCAGAACCTTTGTTTATTTATTCACTCATTTTTATGGCCCGCTCAGCCCGCCCCGAGGGTAGGGCTGGCGCAGCATGTGGTGCCGGGGATTGAACTGTGGTCCCTGAAGCTGCCCAAGCTTTCCCAAGCAGACGCTTTAGGCCACTGAGCCATCCCACTGGGCCCAAGCTATTCACTCTTTCTCAGTGTCTCAGCTCAGGAACTTGGAAGTGCCTCGGGGGAGAGCTGTGAGTCTTTTGTGGGGTGACCATCAGGTGTCCACTCAGGCCAGGGCTTGAGCTGGGCTGGGGCATTCACTTCCAAGGTGGCTTTTAGAGAGAGGACTCAGATCCTCTGTGTGTGCCCAGCCTCACAAGGTGACTGCTGGCCTTCCCGAAGCAAGAGGACTCAGAGGCCAAGGTGAAGGGTATGGTTCCTCTTACGACCTGCCCTTGGAAGCCAGCGTGCTCTGGCTGTGCTCCTGGATCACTGAGGGCAGTCCTGATTCTGTATGGGAGGAGCCACTGGAGGCGTGGCTCTTGGAAGCTAAGTCCCCAGGACTCTCCCAGCCATGATGAAGCAAGGTCCACACAAGCACTCAGAGGCAGGACTCACTCGTTCCCAAGCCCTGTCCCCTAACAACCCAAATCTTACCTCCCAAGAGTGCCAGCTCAAAGTATAGACTCTTCTTACCTACGGCAGGGCAGTACTGGCCAAGCCCCTGGGTAGATTCCTGGAGAGCAGCTCAGTTGGTGACGAAGTGCCTGAGGGGCCAGGCCAGGCCCAGAGCAGCGAGAGGTGGGGGCTGACAGGGGCAGGGACAGGGCCATTACCTTCCAGTAGAGTGCGGACAGCCACACTGCACCTGAGGGAAGCAGTCGGGGTGGCAGAAAATGGCAGTGGGCTGGTTCTGGTGAAGCACAATTGTGATCTCAGCACTCTGGGAGGCTGAGGCAGGAGGAGCATAAGTCTGAGCCTAACTTGGACAATTCAGCTACTTTGTGAGATCTTATCTCAAAATAAATAAATTTAAAAAGGGCTGGGGGATGTAACTTAGTGTCATGGCCCTGAGTTCAATCGCCAGGCCACCCCCCACCCCCCAAGGATGGTATTGTGGGCTTGGGAAATGGGCAGTAGCTCCAACTCAGTTACCCCTGTTATGCAGAAAGACCCCTTTGTCTCTCCAAATGGATCTTTCCATCCACTCATGTTTATTTCAAATCTTTTCTAGGATAAAAAGAAAATAAAATGTTAGCCAACATTTTTTTCCTGTGTGCAGTGAAATCACCCTGGAGTCCTGGGGCTTGGGGACTTGTGCGTGGACAGTTTCTGCAGAGCCACAGAGCCCACCCTGCTCCAGGGGCTTCCAGCTCAGCCTTCTAGTGTTAGAACCAATCATGGCATTTTATTAAGACAAGAGGATGGCCTCAGACATTGGGAAAGAAGCATGTCGGAGCAAACAGGGCCAGAAAATTCAGCCGAGCACTGAGCGCCCTGCAGGGGGCTGACTGCAGCAGACAGGAACGAGGTAAGAGCACGAAGGACCTGGTGAACGCTGGAGCTCCCACTGTCTCACCAAGTGACCTTGACACATCTCTGAGCCTCAGTTTCCTCATAGGGAAAACACATTCTCTCCCGGCCTTATAAAGGTGTCTGTGAAGCTAAAGTAAGACAGTGTCTATGCTCGAAGCTGCCGCAGTCGGGCAGGATGCTGGCTGCACAGGGGGCCGAGGCCTAGGACAAGCAGGGGCTTGAAGGTCAGGCTGCGATATCATGGGCTGTTCAACCTAGAAGGGCATCTTTTTCTAATTTTTCAAAAGGAGCCCCATGAGCCAGTGGCTTTGTCTGCAAAGGCCAGTGTGGTGGTCGACGTCGTGTCAAAATGAGACGTGGGAAGCTTGGTTGGATTGGCTGGGTGATGCCATGCCCTGGGGCATGACGGCCTACCCTAGGGGCCCGCCCTAGAGTGACTTGGCACAAAAAGGGTATTTAAAGGGGTTGAGGAAGGCTTCTGTGCACCACTTCCTTGGAGGAGCTCTGGTCTTTGCAGTTGCCTGAAAAGAAGAGAGAGAGGCTTCGTAGACACTGCAGTTGCTGCTGCTCCTCTTCTTGTTGTTTTCTCTCACCATGAGCTGCTGCGGTCTGCCTTGGGATCATGGAGTATGGACGGAAACCTCCATTAACTGTGAGCTAAATGAACATTTCCTTCCTTAATTTTGAGTGTTGGGTATTTGTCACAGCAACAAGTGAAAAGTAACTGGGACAGCCGCACAACACAGCTTGTGTGGTCTGAATGGAAGGGCCGTGGCTGTGCTTTTGCTGGTCCTGTACCTGCTCTGAGGTTCCGAGTTGTCTCTCTGTAAGTAGGAAGGGAAAGGAGAAGATGAGTTGGCTGAGGAGGTGAGCCGCTGTTCCCTGCACTCCCTGAAGCAGAAGACAGGACTGCAGTAGGAGAAGGCAGTGAGCATCCCTAGCCCCCACTGGCGGCCTGTGGGTGCGGACAAGGGGAAGGCCCTGGCGCTGCAGGTGGTAGGGCAGTGAGGCCACACAGGCTGGCCAGGGACTGCACCCTGTGGAGGAGGAGGAGGAGGAGGAAGAGGAGGGAGGAGCCTTCCAGCCTGTGGAAGAGGAAATGGGCCCTCAGGGAACAGACTCTGGAAAGCACCGTGGGACTCTGCCCGTCACCTGTTCCCGGAGAAATAACCCTGGGAGAGGGAAGAGGTAAAGGAGAAGCTGGAGAGGAGAGAGAGGTTTGCTCCATCCTCCTTCCCTACACTGAAGCACTCCCAGCCACACCTGGTACCTCCTTGCCCCTCAGCTCCTAGACAGACCATGGGCCCAACTTCTACCACTCAGGAAAGCCAGGGCCTCTTGCCATCCCACCCGCAGCCCACTCTAGCCCTGAGCTCTCATGTGCTGGCTGTGAGCCTCACATCACATAAACTCAAGAGGTCCCCGCTTGTGCAGGTGTGGGAGAGCAGACCGATGGGAAAATATGACCCCACACCCCACCTAGGTCTGCGAGATACGGAGCCAGCTCTGCTCTCTGCCAACTTTAGGACCTTGTTCTGCTGCAGTGGGGGCACTGTCATCAGTATCAGTTTGAAGTTCTCCTTTTTTACAGCAGCATCACATTTCTTGGAGACTTAAGTGGTGTCCAGGCATCCACTCTTCAGGGTCACTCACGATGTCCCTCACCACACTTGTCCTTGTGCATCGGTCCCTGTGGGTTGCTGCGGAGATGGCCTTTGTCCTTTGCTGGCCTGTCTCCTACATGAGTCTCATGTTATCCTGGGACTAGGAGTTATGCTGCCTTTCAGGTCTGTGTTAGCTTTTGGAATCTCCACAAGGCTGGCCAAGTCCGCTGCCAGAACATTCGCTGAAGCTCCTTTTTTTTTCCCCTGAGGTCTTGTCACTTCACAGGGCTCTCTGGATAATGAGAGCTAATGTCTCTGCTCTCAGATGTCCTCGAAGCGCTTTAGGGCTCTCTCTCAGTGGCACTCCAGGGAGGGGCTCCTTTGCCACGCCCAGGCATGGAAGTGCTGCCTCTGCTCACACGCCCTTCTAGATTTGTCATTGGGTCTTTCCTTGCTCAAGAGCTTCCACTCCCAGGCAGAAGACTCCTTCCTCTGAATCCTGCTGTCACCATGCACACAGGACAGAATCTGGGCAGGCATGTGAGGGAAGGGGGAAATAGCTCTAGGTGAAAATTGCTGGTTAATATTTCAAAATGCTAACTTGAAGCGCTGCCTAGAAGCCCAGACTGAGCCTGTAAAAACAACACTACTAGTCACAGTCAGACCCACAAGGAGGATCTTGAGACTCCTTCCATGTGGGAAATTTAGGCAGAAGTCACCATCTGCCTTAGAGTAAAGAGGCTGCCCAGGCACAGAAACACACAGGAGCCATACTGACCAGGACGCAGCCTTCACAGGGAGCTGTGTAGATGGCTCAGATGCTGAGCGTCTTGGTTACTTTTCTTAGTGCTGAGATGAAATACTCAGCACCCAACGTTAAAGGTGAGCAAGGTTCATGAGGTCACAGTTTATACAAGGCTCAGTCCACCAGCTGGCTCCAAGGCAACGTGGCATGGCAGACGGTTTGTGGAAAGTGTGAGTCAGCATAGTAGCAAATGACAATAACAGCTTCCTTCTGGCTCTTCTACACTCTATCTAGGGCCTAGCTAGCTTAGGGTGAGTGGCAAACCCATCAGGGGACTAACTGATGATGTGGCTTAATCCCAGCACCACACGTTTTAGAACCAGCCACCTCAGAAGAAGCCTGGACTGCTTAAGGCTTTGTGGAGACATCTAGCCACAGGCCACCATGTTCTGTCTCAGCCCCCTAAAGACTCAGGCACATCCTTTTGTGCAAAAGGCATTTAGTCCATCCCTAAGAGTTGCTAAAGACCTAAGCATTTCAGCATTGCTGAGAAGTCTAAGTCCCAAGTCTCCTCTGAGATTTAAGTCAAACTCTTAACTGCAAGACCCTGTACCATGAGAAGAAAGTGAAACACTTCCAATGTACAATGGCACAGATAAACATTACCATTCCGACAAGTATAGGTAGAGAGATAGAAAGGAGTAGGACCCAAGCGAACCCAAAATCCGGTAGGGCAAACATTAGGTCCTAGCGTTCCATGGACAATGTTAGGGTTTGTGTCTTGATGTTTCCCTGAAGCCTCATGAAGTCACAGGTGACGCTTTTTCAGAGGTGGCTCGATCTAGAGTCTGTGATGCTGGGATTACACTGTGTGATTACTAAATTAATCCACTGCTTGGTTTGGCACTTACCCCAAGCCAGGTAGCCTAGATAGAATTTAGAAGGGACAGAAAGAAACCACACTTGTCACCACTGCCATGCTGACGCCTGCCTTCTGCCTGCCATGGATTGTTTCTCCCTGCAATGTCTGCCTGCTGTGCCACCTTGCCTCAGGACCACTGATTATAGGGACTGAAACCTCCACAAACTGGGAGCTGATAAACATTTGCCCATGTGACTGAGAGTGTTAAGTATTATGCCTCAGCACCAAGAAAAGTAATTAAAACATGGGGTGGGGGATCCTGACATCTGGTCAAACATAATGAGAAGACCTGCAAGACCACCAGCCCCATCACACCAGCCAGGTCATGGCTGGATCACCATCATCACCATCATCATCGTCATCGTCATCATCATCACCATCACCATCACCACCACCACCATCATCATCATCACCATCATCATCACCTTCATCATCACCTTCATCATCACCATCACCATTACCGTCATCATCATCGTCATCGTCATCATCTCCTTCGTCATCACCACCACCACCTTCATCATCACCATCATCATCACCATCATCATCACCTTCATCATCACCTTCATCATCACCTTCATCATCACCATCACCGTCATCATCATCGTCATCGTCATCATCTCCTTCATCATCACCACCACCACCTTCATCATCACCATCATCATCACCATCATCATCACCATCACCGTCATCATCATCGTCATCGTCATCGTCATCATCTCCTTCTCCTCCTCCTCCTCCTTCTAGTCTTTATGAGATAGGGTTTTTAAATGAAGTGTAGCTGGCCTTGAACACACCTTGTAATCCAGGCTGGCCTCCACTTTGTAACAATCTTCATGCCTCAGCTTCCCAAGTGCTTGGATTACAGATCTGTACCAGCTCTAATGGCTGAACCTCAATGACCATTATAGGGAAAAATGTAGAGGAAAAGGCAATTCTGGGGTCAGCAGGGGTTAGGAAACCCTGTCAAATGAAAGAAGATGGAAGAAACAGCATTTATTCAAGAAGACTATCACAATCTTTGTGAAGGGCCGTCAGGTGGACAGAAGACTTGTTCTGGGAATCCTGCAAGACCAGAGACACAGGGAGCCAGACTTCGGCTTTACCGAAGGACTTGTCTGCACGTGGTAAGATTTTTTTAGAGACAGTGAGTTCCTCATCAGTAGGAGATGACACAGGATGGAGGAGCCTTTGACAGTGAGACAGAGTCCTAGATGGAGAGCCAGATGGGAGCCAGGAAGTCCTTGCCTCACTGATATGCTAGTTTATTTCACACCACTGAGCTGTAGTATCTTTTATCTTGTTCATTTCAGCTCCACTAACTCATACCTCGTGGCAACCCAGACAGGGGTTGTCTGGAGACATTATCAACAATGAAAAATGAGTTTGCTGAGAGGTAGAAAGTGAACACGAGCTCAGCGAGCTTGCCCTGTTTACAAGAACAGGCTGTTTCTGAGCCTTCCTTCATATGTAAGCAATCACCATGGTGACTCACCATTCATTGTTCTCTCTGCTCGCTGCGACCTTGCCTCCCACTCTTTCCAAGAAAATTGAGGCCATCAGGTACACGTTCTCCATTTCCAGGCATCCTCACCCACAGGTCTTGTCCCAGCCAGACTCCTCCTGCCTCACCCGCTGCAGCCTCTGAGGATGAAGCATCTCCCGGTTCAAAGCCAGCTGGCCCACCTGTGTCCTTGACCTATACATCTCCTGCCTCCTCCAAGAAGCGGCCTCATCCATCACCCTCTGCCTCCTGCATCTTGCCTCTCCCCACACGCTGGCTGTTGCTCCACTGCCTAAAAATACACTTGGCCCTGTTACATCCAAGAACTACATCGTCCTTGGCCTCCTCCAGCTTCTGTCCACTATAGCTCCTCTCTTCATCCAGCCCTCCCCAAAACCCACAACTGCTCTTCTGCACTTGCTTGTCAGCCACTGAACCCTGAGTCTGCTGTAACCTGAATAGTGGAAGCTGCTCTTAGAGATCTAAATGACCCTGGTTGACATTTCTCAATGCTTAGTGCCTTGGTTGCTTTTCTTTCTTTGCTGAGACAGAATACCTGATGCCCAAAAGTGAGGAAGGAAAGGTTTATTTAGCTCACGGTTTGTGGAGGTTTCAGTCCATACTCAGTTGGCTCCAAGACAGAGTGGCAGATAGCAGAGGGCAGCTGTTCATGGTGGCAGAAAACAGCAAAACGATAAGAGCCAAAAGAGAGGAGAATCAGAAAACAAGCTCCTTGTACTATATTCAGGCTACCTGCCCCAGGGTGGGTGTAGCACTCACACACATGATCCCAACATTGGATCATGAGTTGATCACAAACTCTAGAAGCTGCCTCCTGCCTGCATGAAGCTTTGGAGGGACATCCAGACACAAACCATAACATTTGGCTTCTGGTTCCCACTGTTGCATTGAAACACACTGAGTGTATCTCTTTGGAAACACTTGCCTTTGTCCCCAGTGATGCCAGGCTCTGAAGCCCACCTCAACTCTCTCATCTTCTTTTCTGTCTCCTTCAAGGGCTCTTGGGAGGCAGTCCTCATGATGGTCCCCAAGGATGCCTGCCACATAGAGTTTTACCTTGCAAAGGGAACTTCCTCAATGCACCAGGGCTGGTGAATGTGGCTGAAAGAATACAGTGAAATGTCAGTTCTAAGATTAGGTGATGAGACCCAGGGGAGTTTCCATCCTGGCTTTCTCTCATTTGGTACTGCATGTCACTTGCTCTGGGAGAAGCCAGCCAGCCGACAGGCACTGCTAACCCCAGGAGGCCTCTGGGAAGCCTGCTTGGAAAGGCACTAAGTCAGCCACTGGCCAGGGAAGAAACAGAGGCTCCCACCAATAGGCTTGTGAGTGAACCTTCTTGGGGGCAGATTCTCTTCAGCTGAGGCAGTTGCAGCCTGATGGCTGCTCTGTGAGAAACTATGAGTCAGCATCATCTAGATTCCGGGTACTCAGAAAATATGAAAAAATAAATCTGCTTTAAACTACCAAAGTTTTGAAAAACTGATTCTAAGAACCTGGCTACACACTTTCCTTGGCTTCATACGTGGAGCTCTCACAAATGTTGATGTTTCCCGGGATTCCACTCTGGGTGTGTTAGCTACTTTTCTCTCGTTGCTGGGACAAATATCCAACACCCAAAATGAAGGAGGGAAAGGTTTATTTAGCTCACGGTTACTGGAGGTTTCAGTCCATATTCGGCCGGCTCCAAGGCTGAGTGGCACATGGCAGAGAGCAGCAGTTCATGGTGGTGGAACAGCAACAATGGCGACAGTGGCAACAGAATAACCAGCAGAGCAGAGAGCAACAGTGTGCACCTGTCTCTCTGTCTGTCTTTATATTACATTCAGGCTCTCCGCCTCAGCCTATCCGCCTTAGGCTACACTCATAATCCCAGAAGTACTTAGACCCATAATCCCATCAGTACTAAAACACATAATCCCATGAATCATGAGGCAAATCTTAAACTCTAGAAGTCCCCACCCAATGATTGCATGAGGCTTTGGGGGGACAACGAGACATAAACCATAACACTGGGTCATCTCATCTTCCATTCTCCCAGTGTGGGACCCAGTGGTGGTGATGGGGCTCAGCAGAAGCCTGCTAGGTGCTCAGAAAAAAACTTCTCTGCGTGACTAACAGGGGTACAGAGGAGGAAAAAGCCCTCCCTTTGCCTTCCAGCCTCAATTGTCATCTTGCAAAGTGTGACACTTGGAGCAACATGTACGTCCTGAGTGATCGTGCCCTGCTCTGCCCAACGGCAGTGCACGCTGGTGAAGCGGCCTCTCAGAGCTGTGCACTTTTCTCAGGCTCTCCACTCTGTAGCTTTTGAAAGCCCAAGGTGGAGCAAAGACTTCAGTCCAGAGTTCTGATTTTTTCTTTCTTTCTTTCTTTCTTTCTTTCTTTCTTTCTTTCTTTCTTTCTTTCTTTCTTTCTTTCTTTCTTTCTTTCTTTCTTTCTTTTCTTTCTTCTTACTTCCTTCCCTTCTTTCTTTCTTTCTTTCTTTCTTTCTTTCTTTCTTTCTTCTCTCTCTCTCTCTCTCTCTCTCTCTCTCTCTCTTTCTTTTTTTTAGTGTACTCAAAGATGTAGCAGTTTGATCCATTTGGTTTTGCACATCTCCACATGCATGCTTCGTTGTAGGCACGTACTGCCTATCTTCTGACTCTCTCCCTGGCCCTGGTGGCCTCCATTCCTTTCAGGCTGCTGGATTTGTGGGCACTGAACTGCCCTCTGACTTAGAAGTGAAGCTCGTCCCTCCGCCCTTCATTAGGAAATCTAATTTAAAAAGCTATAATCCATTCAGAGTTTTAAAAAAATGGATGTGATAGTCACACCCTCAGTAAATCCTGGCCGTAGGGCTTACACCTCTCTCTGACTATATTAAGAGTTTTTGGTTCATCATTGGTTTCCCATGACTTGATTGTGATGTGCCTTGATCCTTTATGTTTTTCCAACTGAAATTCATATTAGATCATAGAATTTTATTTTTTTACCTAATTTGGAAAATGATTGAAAAATACAGTATATAAGATAAAAAAGATTCCTCTGGTAAGCTACATAGCAAATTAGACCTTATGGGGAAAAAAATCAGTAAGCTTAAAGATAAACTGAAATATAAAGAAAAACAAGTTCAAGAAAAATATTAATGCACTCTCAGTGATTTGTTAGATAAGTGTTCTTATATGCATGTAATTAGACCCCCATGGTGTAACTTATCAGAATTTGGATCTCTGTCTTCTAAAGCAAGGAGACTGCTACTCTGTGTTGGGTTCCACTTCTAGAGCTCGGTTCCTTTAGGGAGAAATTGAAGTCGTTCAGAATTCATCTTGCTTTCCCTCTCTAAGTGGGCACGTTTTTTTTTTTTTCCTGCTGGTTATCTAGTCTGAAAGGGGACAAATATTAGAAAGGAAGGGCCTAGAACGGCCTTCATGCTAGGGTTTGCTAGCCTAGCGCTCCCCCGAAGGCATGGCTGGTCTTTCTAAGGTCTCCATTCGCTATGCCAGTGCTCAATGACATCTTTGGCTCCAGCTGGCCTAAACGTGAATATATTCCAGTATTTGAGCTGAGAACATTCTTCAGCTTACACCTCCCCCCAAGTCTCTCTCTGCAGTCTTTGTTCTTGAGCTGAACCCACAGACATCATCCTACATATGTACAAATCTGTTTAGCCAGAGATTCAGACTCCCCAGGAGTTGCTAGAGCTCTTCCCATGCAGAGCTTTGCCCCTATAGGATTCTACAAATCCCTGCTGTGTAACTTGTCAGAATTTGGATCTCTGCCTTCTAAAATAAGGAGACTGCTGCTCTGCGTTGGGTCCCACTTCTAGAGCTCGATGCCTTTAGGGAGGAATTGAAGTCGCTCAGGATTCCTCTTGTTTTCCCTCTCGAGGTGTGCACGACTCTGTTCTGCTGGTTATCTAGTGGAAACAGATGCTTGATGTATTTAATGCCCTTTCTTACTTGTTTGTGGTGGCGGTGGCAGGCTGGCCCAACATCTGTGGATCCGCTGGAACCCAGAGCCGAAGCCTGTGCAGCCTTTCTTACTGAAAACAGTTCTCAACTTTACCTTTTATCACAGAGGCTAAGAAGCAGTTGCCTCTTCTAATCCCGCAGTACTAATTAGTGAATATTCAGTTTCCTCCCGTTCCTGCTTTTTGAGCAGTGGGTTCTTTTGTGAGTCTAATCCTTTTTAAATGCCTCTTGCCAAACATAGCCAAAAGCAGTTCCTACATTTATGAAAAATTGTTTTCTAACCCTCAACGCTGGGGTTAAATATCTTCCAGGCCCTAGTATACCTTCTGTGTTACTGAGTGACATGGGAAGAACTAATGTAGAAGTGTCAGCTATGCACAGCTGGGTCATTGGCAAACAATGAGAGGAAGCAGCGGCCTGGGACTGCAAACATAACAAGTGACATAAATAGGTGCCCTTGTGGTTGGAGCCCCTTTTGCAGGCATTCTGTTTCTTGAAGCTTCAAACATCCTGTGGCTTCTGAGGCTCTGGGAGGTCTCCCAGCTGCCTCAGCCTACCCTTGTCAACACTGCAGCAAACTCAAGCACCCGCCTGCTCGTCCCCTCCACTGTCAGTCGCACACCCACAGCTACTTCTAACTCAAACCCTGAAATGGGTCCAATTTTTCCTTTCTCTGAAATGACCTTTGCTTGGTCTCAGCCGGAGACCCCACTGTCCGCCTTTCCTGAGAGTAAATGGTTGGGTCAATCTGAGTAAGAAATACCCAACTGGTTGGCTTAGGATAGCTCTGGGGGTTGCTGAGCCGATTCCGAAGGTGGAAGACCCACTGTGACTGTGGGTGGCACCGATCAGAGGGCCTGGGTAGAATAGGAAAGGAAAGGGAGGAATAAGGAAGGATCATCGTGGATGTCATCACCTTCTGAAGGGTCAGATGTCAGGACCCTTCTGCTCTTGATATAGACGGGCACAGGACACTACAGTGACTACCAGGGCTCTGGCTTTTCCTGGATTCTTTGGGCCTTCAGCATACAGATAGCCCTTTTATATTCTTCCACATCGGACTCTGCTGGCAGCCATTGCAAGCCAATCTTGAAAAATCCATGTGTACATAATTAAATCTGCTCCTCTAGTAAGCACTTGCTTGTGTGCCTTGTAACTCAAGCTGTAGCTATAGCGGCAATTCTCCCTCTCCCACTTATGCCCATGAGCCGCCAGGCGCCCTGTGTTGCCCCCTATGCATTTCTCAGATGTGTTCCCTTCTCCCCACCGCTCCTTCCACTGTCTAGCGTGGGCTCCTGAGCTCCTGCTGGTCTCCTGCCACCGATCCATGACTTCCAGTGCCTCCACCGTGCTGCATGGGCAACAACCTTCTGGAGGAAGCACGTGTTTGTCCGTCTCCCTCTCTGCTTAGAACTTTTCAGTGCCCCCAGCGCTTCTGGAACAACGTGAAAAGCCTTCCTGAAGTTCCCAAGAGCCAGCGCGTGGCCTCCCTAGGAGCTCTTGCCTCAGCCCTTGCTGCCACAAACCTTCTCATTCCACCCAGCTATGCTGGTTTCTGGTTTTCCATGCATCCTGCTGCCTCTCCGTCTGGGCCAGTGAGCTTGACACGCTTGTTGCATGAGCTGCCTCCCTGCTCACCCTGCTGGGCCCCAGCTCTTCTTCTGCAGTCCCCACACTCCTCCAGGGACAGGGGTACCCTGGAGTCCCAACATCCCATCTTGTACAGTGACCTTCCGCTGTGCTTCCGACCTGTCATGCTTGCTATGCCTTGCACTTTGGTTTTAATGGTGGCTCTGGGTCTGTCCCCGCTCTCCAGAGTAAGCTCCGTGAGAGCAGATGCAGGCACCGACGTAGGCCTGTGCCCCTGGCTGGTAACCCGTGATGTATTCAGTAAGGAAATGAATGACCAGATAAATCCCTGACAGCAGGTCCCCTCCAGACTGTCACTGTGGAATGCTTAGTGGTCCGCTCTCTCGAGCAAGTGGATTAACTTAAAAATAATAAAACTGTGTTTCCTTCCAATCATTTTCCACCAGGCTTTTCCTTTAATTAGTACAACCAGGGAGGTTGTCTATTTGTGGAAAGGTTTCCATAGCACTTCTCTCGGGCGGCGTATTATGTTTCCAGAAGCAAGGAATCATGGCTTAGGGAGAGAAAATGTGAAAAGAGGGCATTTTGCCCCTGTGAACCTGTTGGAAAACTTAGCCAGGCCATGGTAAGGGGCTGGGCCGCAGATCCTCGAAGTGGGGCCCACGGACATGCACGACTTGGTTGCCACCTGCACGTGCCACTCTTGTCACGAGCAGAACTCCACTAGGGAATCCCTTTCCTCAACTGCCTGTACCCATTCCTCCGCTGTGGAACTCTTCTAGGCCAAGTTTCCTCTGGCAGGAAGTCTCTCCCTCCTACCCTTCCTTCACAGCTTGCTTTCTTCTGCTTTAAAACATCTCCCTCCACGTCTGTCCAATTTGTCCTTTTAAGACGGGGCAGGGGGAAGACTAGGGATTGAACCCAGGGCCTTCTCACTGGGCTACATCCCCAAGCCTTTTGAAAAATTTTAAATTTGAGACAAGGTCTCACCAAGTTGCCAGGCTGAGCTCAAACCTGCAGCCCTCGCATCTCAGCCTCTAAGAATCTGGGCTTACACGCATGTGTGCCCCCATGCCCAGCTTGTCCTGTTCTTTAACAGGTAGATGAATCCTTGCCCTCCTGCAAAGCTCTGCAGTCTCTCCTCTGAGATTGCGAGTGCCTTGAGATGGGAAGCCATGTCCCTCCAACATGTCTCTGTATGCCTGTTACCAAGCCTGGCACCCAGTGGGTGCTGAACAAATGGAGGAGCAGTTGGTGTGAACTAGCTCCATTCTGTGACATTCTGGATGCTTCCACGGGTGCTGCTGCTTCTGTAGGGCAGGGAACTCCTACGCCTGGTGTGAGAAGATCTTGTGCTGCTCTACTGAGACCCTGCCTGCTCCACCACGGGACTGGGGCACTTCCCTGGGTGTCGGCTGGTGTTTTTCAGCTAGGTGTTATCATAGGAGCTATGATTTCCACTTCCTGTATCCACTGCCCTGGGGCTGAGGTCTGGGACGCATCTGAGAGAGACAGTGAGAAGACTTCCGGCCTATGCTACGTGGGGCACCACTGCCAATGCAAGCGGGGCACCACTTGTGCGCTTGCCTCTGGCTCCACACGTGACACCTGGCAGTGAGGACCTCAGGGCATGAATGGGAATTGCGGGCAAAGTCCAGCATCCACGTGGTGGCTTCTCTATGGCCTGGTGATTGTTCAGAAGGGGCTCAAGGGAAGCCAGGGGTCTCTGGGACTGGCCCGTCCCAGGCAATGGAAACTCCTTTCTCTTGGGCCGGTGGGTGGTACCTAGAGCTGGAGCAGCCCCCAGGCCATTCGATCTGTCCCGCTCCGAGGTCTCCTGCTAAGTCACCTTGGGTAACAGTCCTGGGCGCCCTTTCCACATGGGGTCTCAATCTTCCCCCATCTGCACTATTTATACAGCGCTCTCTAAATCTACACCGAGATCCTTCCCACCCTGGCCTTGGATGTAAACCCTAGTCTCATTTCTACTCAGGACCCAGCTAACCCTCCGCACAAGTGAGAATTTTTTTTTTCTTGATCATGGGATGCTTCTTGCTTAAATCTCAAACTTTCAAATGGGGTGGTCAGGAGACATATTTGAGTTCATCTGCTTTTTGAAAAGTGTAACAGGAATAAAGCAAATGAAAGAAGAGTTTAACTACCATGTTTGAAGAAGCTGAGTCATTTCTGTGGGCCAGAGTGGCAGCTTGGTCCCGACCCTGCACTCCTGTGCAGCCATGCTTGGCATGGTCTGGTCATGGTGGAGTGAGCTCCTAGCTTTTGACCCTTGGCTTGGCCACGTGACTCGCTTGGCAGTGGCGCAGGGCAGAAGAAAGAAGCACCAGCTCCCTGGCGGCCCCGGACACTTCCTCTTCCTTCTTTGCTTTTCACATCGATGTCATGGAAGAAAAACGTCCCGTTATTCTTTAGCCCTGGGACAGGTGTCTCTAGCTGAGCCAGTACAAAGCATCCTGAAGCGGAGCCACTGTGGGCCCCAGCCAACCTCCTTGAGAATAAGCAGTTGGTGTGCTAGGCCAGTAAATCTGGTGTGACTTCTCATGCAGCAGCATTGCCATGATTGATAACGACAGACCGAGTGCCGTACGTGATGCGGCGCGCATTAGTGGCTACGGCACTGGCAAACAGCACAGAAGAGCAAACTGTAGGCCAGTGCCACAAAGCCCCGCAAAGGCTAGAGACACCACCTGAGGCAATGTCCCAGAACGGAGCTGTGACTTGCTCAAGGCCCGGTGGAGCCTGCTCAGGTCAGCACTAGGCGCTCGCGCTCCTCACCCCACTGCAGGACTTCCCCACCCCTGCGGGCCAGCCCTGTGACAACCGCATCCTCCTCCGCATCCTCCCAGGCCTCATGGGGGAGTTGCATGTCATCGTGCTGGAATTGTGATGCATGTGAGGTGGTGGCACGGGAGAGGCTGCAGCACGGCAAGGCAGGAAGGCGGTTCAGCCAGAGACAAGACTCCAGATACAGGAAGGGATGTTTTGTCTATACCCACATCTCCCTCCGCAGCGTGTATCCTGTGACAGGCCCCGGCCCAGGCCCCAGGCTGTAAGCCAGCTTCCGCAGTCTCATCTTGCGAAAGGAGCTTGCTCGCAGGTGCCTGAGGCCCAGGAGCTGTCTCACCTGCCACAGGGAACTTCTGGCTACCTCAGGCCCTCAGGAACCCGGGGCAGACAGTTGTGGAGATAGGCCAGAGGGAGGCTGGGGGAGGGGTGGGACGATGGCTCCAGCAGAGGCTGATAGTTCTTGACTTTGCTTGATGTTGCTCCCATCTCAGGGGCCTGGGAGGCCCCTCTGCACACTCCAGACATCCTTGCGTCTGAGTGGAACCAGCTCCCGGGACTTGCTAAGGAACAGCCCATCAATCTCCCCTTGGTGTCAGAGCTCGAGGAGGAGTGAGCCCAAGATAGGGTCTTACTGGGCTTCTCTGTGTCTGCTCCACTAGAAAATCTGGATAAGAGACAGACATGGAGCAAGGGCTGACTCAGCAGATGGGGATTTTGACCCCAAGTGAGTGTCTTATTAGTAGCCCATGCAACCTTTTCAAGCTGCTTCCCATATCTGGGCCATCTGTGAAATGGCCCTGTTGGAAGAACAGCTTTAGACCATATCTCTATGCATGATGCCCAGTGACAGCCCTGGGGCTGGGGTCTCCTCTATTCCTATGGGAAATGCAGTGATAGGTTGCACTTTCCCAGTCCTCGGTATGTGCCCCATCCTGGGCTAAGCACACACTAGCTCAGTGGAGGCTTGCAATCGTCCTATGGGAGAGGCATTTTGATTGCTTCCATTTGACAGGCAAGGAAACTGAGGTTCAGCGAGGCTCAGGAACTTGATTCTGGCCACGTGACTTATGAGGTTGGGGCTGGGCCTGCTCTGCTAACCGCTCTGATGGTCCTGTAACCAGAGATCCAGCCCCTTGCTGGGCTCTCTTTCCTACTACCCTACCCTGTCTTGTGCCCTTCTCAGCCAAGTTGACACCTGTCCTGTCAAGCCTAGGTTACTTGTAAGGACGGGATGCTTGTAGGCCAGATGCACCAGCAGGGAGTGGCTGTGGTGACTGCCAGAGTGACTTCCATGCCACCTCTCACCGCATTATAGTGCCATCTGTGTGACGGCTGGTGACTGCCTTGGTAAGGACCAGAAGAAAAAAAATAAATGGAACAGAAAGAGGTGACACCGGAATTCCCAGAAAAATCTCAGCCTATCCCTAGAAAAGCCACGACCGTTCCTTCTCTTCATTAGCTGTCCCTCCCCATACTGCTTTTATCCTAAATCTGTCAATTCCTGCTTCTCAATAGGTGGAGATGCAGATACGTGAGTTTATTTCTTGTTCTTGGCCAGGAACAGACATCTCCTTCATTGCTCAGTTGGGTACCTGGTCTTGTTGTTAGCTCCAGCATGCTGAGAAGGAGAAAGGACTCAGCTTGTAGTCCAAATTGGTGACGTCCCATCCATTTGCATGGTCAGGGAAATCCAGATCCAGGCTGGAAGATTTCGGGTGCCTGCAAAGCCCTTGTGTCACAGAGCTGGGCATAGTCTGACCCATTACACAATTGACACTGGCCTTGATGGGGAGGACTCGGTGAAGGTGCCAGGACATGCTACCCTCCGGTGGTGGTGCCACTGTGGGGACAATGTGCCAACAACCTCCAGCTATGACTGACCAGGGTGGCCTGACGCCTTATTCCCTGAAGATGCAGGGGGCCACATAGAGCCTGCTACACAGTAGAGGGCTTGGGAATTGCATGCTGGAGCCAGAGAAGCAACTGCGGGTGCAGTGGGCAGTGCAGCAGGGCCACCCTCAGCAGCTGGCATCCCGTCGTGCTGACTCTGTGCTCCACACTTGGGAGACAGGGAGGGCTCCCAAGCAGCCCCCAGGTCAGCCCTGTCCAGTCAGTTCATGACCATCAGTCCCTCTGCTCAGACCCCAGCATCGAGGAGCCGCACGGTCTTCCTAGGGTTCTGGAGCATAGTGGCCTGGCTTTACTCTAGGGGCCCTTTTTGTTAATATTCCATGGGTCTTTCAAAAAATAGAAAGAAAGAAAAATTGGAGGAAAGGAGGAAAGAAAGGAAGGAAGGAGGGAAATTTGTGCTTCAGCCAAAAAGTTGCAATGAGATTTTCCATCTTTTTTTTTCCCCCAGGCAGCAAACTTACCAGACTTTGAAGTATAAGGGTGGGGACCCCTCTGGTTATCAGAAGCCTTGGCCAGGCTGTGGGACAGCCAAGCTGCCAGAACCTAGGCCTCGGCACCTCACCAACGCCAGCAGGATCATGCCTCAGCATCTTCCTGAGTCCACCTGGCTCCTGTGTTTCCGTTTACTCCTTGTTCCAATTCACTTTTCACAGCCTGCCACCCCCTAGAAGCCAGAGAGAAGAGAGGGAAGGCAGGGCACAAACCAGCCTCTCTCGTTCCCTTCTCGTCAATATCCTGCTGGCTTACTGTGTACTGCAGCTTCTCCGCAGCACCACAGCTCCGTGGGAAGCACATGAGGCCTTTCCCGACTGCAGTCACTATGGCACCCACACCAGGACTGGGCTCCAGGCTCACATGGAGGGAGCAGAGACGAACGACAGTGCAGCCATGGGCCTTAGCTGACCACAGCCACTGATAGCCCTCGCGAGCTCTGGCATCCAGCTGCCTGCCCTGTGAGCACACACACACACACACACACACACACACACACACACAGGCACAGCACCCCTACACGCACACATCCACGTGCTCACACATGCACAGTCGTCCCACGCATGCTCATGCACACTTGCTCACACCTGCCTTGAGAGCCTGAGATGGGCGGGCAGGAAGTTTCTCAGCACCCTGGGAAGGACCTAGGGCCTTTGCCTGCAGAACGGGAAAGTGACACATTTTCCTTGGGGGTCCTTCAGCTCAAGGACAGATGGCCTAGGGCCACAAATGTGCTGTGTTGCTCTTGAGAGCCTGGCCAGGTGGAGGCTAAAGAAGCAGACAGGCAGACCAATGGTACACACAGACCTGGAGGACGTGAAGCTGTCCACTGCTGCTGGCTCCTGGCCTGCCTCTGGCTGCCCTTGGCCAGGAGAATGATATTGTTTGCAAAAAAGGGCTGTCTCTGCCGGAGGCTGTCTGGTTGAGTTAAGCTGCTCTGGACCCCCAGGATTCCCCAGGCAAGAGGCGACTGAGCAGTGGCCAGCTCTGACCACAAGACCACTGGGAAGATTAGAGAAGCCCTGCTCCTTTCTGCCAGTCCCTCCTGCCAGAGGCTCTGACCACCCACTTCCTTCTTTGGCTGCCCTGGACACACACACACACACACACACACACACACACACACACACACGTGCACACATGCACATATATGCACATGCACACACATAAATACACAAGCATATATGTCCTGCACTCTTGTTCTATGATGGCCCTATCATAACTTCTGGCTCCAGGTTCAGTGTATCCCTTAAATTATTTCAAATCCTTACAAACGGACTGTAGCAAGAGTTGATTTACAGCTGGGAAATGGAGGCTCAGATGTGTCATATCAAGGCTTGCAAAGCTAGTGAGGACTCGGACCTGAGTTGGTCCCTTCTCCGTTTCCTTCCTTGGTGTAAATTCCCCATCCCTTAGGAGGGCCATGCTTGGAACCAGCTTGAGACCCACTGCCCTTTCCCAGGCACCAGCTGGGAAGGAGTATGGGAAAAGTACCCCCTTGTGTCCCCATCCTAGCCACACTGACTCCACGAGGCCCACTGTCCCATGGGGCTTTGAGAGAGGGTATCCCTATCTTTTTTTTTGTCTTTTTGAGACAGGGTCTCATTATGCAGTTGAGGCTGGCCTTGAATTCACTTTTGTAGCCCAGGCTGGTCTCGAATTCGCACTGATCCTCCTGCCTCAGCCTCCCGAGTGCTGGGATTACAGGCGTGCGCCACCACGCCCGGGTGGAGGGTATCCCTATCTTGTCTCTCATCTAACTAGAAAGCAAAGTCCTAAAACATTATCATTTCCTTTTATGTTTGCAAGGGACAGATTTCCTCTGCGGGACCTGAAAAGAGGCTGCCTTGTACGCCAACAGAGCCTGCGTGTCCAGATGCCCGACTAGACCCAGGCCCAATGGGACTGAAACTCACCTCCGAGGTCACATGGAGAGCATGCAGGATGGCATGTGGAATACCAGTGCCCTTTACGTCAGTGTTCCCTGTGACGTCCTCAAAGGACAAGGCAGTGAAGGAGAAAGAAGCACAGGCCTCGGTTTCCCCATCTTTATCATGAGGCAGCCTCTCTGCATGCTCAGCTCAGGGCTCCAGCATGCTCCAGGCTGACCACAGACCTACCCCTCCAGATTGCAAGAGTTCCAGACCCAGAGCATCTGCTTTCCCACGTCAGTGTTTTTCAGACATGCTTGGCTCATCTTGCAAAGGGGGAGGGAGGGCAGGGACCAGGAGCTCCTGCTGACAAGCAAAATAAGTAGATGCCCAGAGAGGTTATGTGACCTTCCCAAAGTCACTCAGTGGACAGACCCCACTTTCCTTTTATTGCCTTCCAAGGGAGAAGCACCCACAGGGAGCAGAGTGGCACCAAGCTGCGCTTCCCAGAGGCGGAGGGGATGCTGCGGGGAGCCGTCCCACCAGGCCAGGGGGCGCCCACTGAGTGAGGAAGTGAGACAAGGGTGAGCAGCAGAGCAGCCTGGCCCGAGGCTGGGCTGTCACCACAGGCGCTGAGCACAGAAAGCTAATGACTCCAAGCTGTGCTGGAACTGTCCTGGGGCCCAGGAGCTGTCAGGGAATCTGGCTGCCATGCACCAGAATGGATCCACCAGGCCCTCAGCTCTGCCTGTGGTGAGCTGGTGCCTGGGGCCACCAGGGCCACTACCACAGGGCCACCAGCATTTGGGGCAAGGGACCACGCTCGCTCCTCTGCCTGGGTCTCTGGGCAGCTGGGTAAGCAAGAAGTCTGTGAGACCAAGAAATGCCACCCAGCCCCTCTCTTTGTAAGCTGGCAGAAAAGACCCAGAATGGCCCAGAGAGACCCCACTCCACTGGGACCTCAGGTCCCTCTCAATTTGCTTTGTTCATTAGCACATGAGTGCTCAGGTCCCCTGGAGCTGCTTTTTATGTGCTGTGTGACCTGGGGTGAATCACTCAACCTCTCTGTTACTTAACCTTTGAAGCAAATACATACTTCATAGGATTATTGTGAAGACTGAATGAGAAAAGGTGCGACCATATTGAGACCCAGGGCTCTACACAGGGACTCCTGCTGGCATGATTTTCGTGGATCTCCCACCTCCCAGCTTCCCGTTGCTAGGGCCACACTCTCTGGTCTCAATGTCACCCATCCTGGTGGCAGGCACACACTGGGCAGGGCTGAGGCCTGGCTGATCCATCCTGTAGAAAGAGGATGAGCCACTAGATTGGGAGAGAAGGAGGAGCCAAAGATGCCTTGCCCCATACGCCCCAAAGAATGGCATCAATGAGAAAGGGACCTGCAAGTCCAGGGCAGCTTGCGAGGGACCAGGTCTAGGATGCAGCCCGGCAGCCTCATAATGGGAAGCAGCCCCATGGCCAAGACAAAGGGCCTCGTGGTGAGCTTCTAGCTACCCCCAGGGTGGAGGTAGGAGGTGGCCTCTAGAGGCTCCTCTGTACCTCCAAATTTCTAGGGTTTCCGAAAGTCTAGAGGTGATTCCTTGAGGCCAAGATCAACTGTTGTTATAATTGAGGTTTTGCGAGGGGAAGTATACTATATAGGACACACGTTTTTTTTTTAAGTTTATCTTGTAATAGTTACCGAAAGAGTCATATACAAAAGGAGTGCAGGGATCCTGTCTGCACCCTAAAAACAAAGGAATACAGCTGGGGGCCTGGATCCCACAAGTGTCCTGCATGAGTCTGTCTGAAGACCTAGAACCCATAAGTCTACCTGGAGGCCTAGATCCCACGACAATGTCTTAGGCAGGCTCACTTCACGATCTGTGCTGGGACAGCCCGAAGGTCAGTGGTGGAAGCTAGAAAGTCTATTCCAGAGAGATGAAGGATCTGTGCCAGCGGCCGAGGAATCTGCCCTGGAGCTAGGAAGTAACGTTTGAGGTAAGAACCTGGGTTCCCCCTGAAAGTCTCTATAGCCAGCCTCAATGGCAGTGAGGTCCTGAGCTCCTCAGGCTTCTCCAGGAGACTGAGCTGTGCACCGTCTTGGATCCAGAAAGCTTGAAGGACCGGAGCTCCCCAAAATGTCCTGCAGCCATTCTCAGTGACAGCAAGGACCTGTGCTCCTGCGAGCATAAGAACAGCCAAGCTCATCAGGAAAACCAGCATGACAAGCTTCTAAGAGAACCAGCAGCTCCCTAACAGTTTCCCTACAGCCTCTAGCTTCACTTCGTCCTGTCCAGTTCTGCCTCGTAGGCTGCTGGCAGCAATCCTCAGACAGGCCTCCCACACTCAGGGCTGTGCTGGCTCAGGTCGGCTGGGTGCTACAGGTTGATCACGAGTTGTCAGCCCACAGCTCTGGTCCAAGCCTCTGTCCATGTGCCCTCTGTGGGAATGTGGAAAATCCTCAGAGTGTCTTGGCAGAGCCATCTCATGATTTTATAGGGAACTGAAATCAGGACCTTGCACTTGCCAGGCAGGTGCTGCCCCAGGAAACTTGTAGCTCCTTGGTGGCCTTTAGAACCAACTAGCAAATGTCAGCATCTCTCTGAACACTGTCTGCGAGCCATGGTGGTTCTGGGAGCTGCCAAGGGAAATGACCCAAGCTGAGGTAATGGGGACAGCTGGTTGATGGCCACGTGGGACAGAAGTTTGGGACACTGGGGCCCGCCATTGGCTATTGGTTTTGGTGCTCAAAGTGGGGAGTATCTAGTAGAACTGAGGCCCTCATCTGTGGGCTGGATGCTGATTTTAGGTGCCAAGGTTGAGCTGTAGGACAATCCAGAAAGCTGGGAAGAAGTGGGAGTGGGAAATCTCTCTGCAGCTTTTGTCAGAAGTGCTGACATGCCACATGCATCTACGCTGGTTTGCAGGGGCCCCTGCCAGGTGGAGTCCTCCTGCCTAGGACCCTCGAGTGGGCTCTTCATGCCTCCCTCCTTTTCCTGCTCAACCGCCAAGACCACATCCCAAGGGAAACACCAGATGAACGAGCTGCCCCCAAGCCCTGCTCCGAGTCTGTCAGGGTGAGAGACAGAAGCCCGAGCCTTGCCACGGTGCTCATTTTTGTAATAAGCACATGTTTTTTTCCTTCATCACTAAAATTTATTTATTTAGAAAGAAGTATTCCTACATAAGAAAGAAATGCTCCAGCTCCAGAGGAGAGTCAGTCCTCCTCTCGTGGGGAGGGTGACAAACATGACCATGAAGACCCAGATGGGAAGGTCCTCTGAGTGACATGAGGGGAAGAGGAAAGGCTGGACTTCTGGGAGCAGCTGGGGCAGCTGAGAAGGCTTCTTGGCAGGGCTGGCAAGGGAGGAGGGCCGTGGGGCTGGGGGCAGGAGGCAGAGTACATGGCTCTCAAGTGCCGGTGAGGTATGAGCTCCCTCTCCGGGCAGGTGCCAAAGACAACAGTGCATGTGCTGCTCCCTGGCTGGGTGACACTGGGGAGTGTCACAGCCTCTCTGAGCCACAGCTGCTTCTTCATATAGTGGGTACCACAACCACACCTGCTCAGAAGAGGAGATAGACCATGTGGACAAACCCCATCCTGGATGGCGGGACCAGGGCACGACAGTGCCTGTGGGCAGTGTGTGGAAACAGAATGGTTCCGGCTAGTTGGTACCTGCCACATGGATCTGATCTCAGGAGCTGCTGACATGGTCTGAGAGTGGAGCCTGCTGCCATAGGTTCCAGCCTCCAGGAAGTCCCTTTCCTTCCAGGAGCCCAGGTCCCCCAACTATACATTGGATGCATATTTCCTCTTGTCCCTGTGCACAGGGATGTCATGTGGAGTGGGATGAAAATACAAGAGGAAATGCCATTTACAAACAGCTCGGTGCTGGCGCTTTGGGAACATGAAGGTGATGGCCACGGTGACTCAGATGCAAGATGAAAGAGCTTATTGCAGATTTCATGATGGGACAGGAATTCCTAGAAATCTTGGGCTAGAAGAGGTTCTGGACACTGTGGTCTGGCCTACCACTCCCTTGTGTCCCCTTTTACAGATGCTCCGATGAAAGCTCAGAAAGGCCAAGCACTGGCAAGAGACTGACCAGGGACTTGAACTGTGGGCTCTGTCCAGGACATCTTCCTCCGTGCCCACAATGGCAACGAGGAGTACAGCCACCTCCCAAGCGCTCTGCCGCCCACTTCCGCTCGCTGCTCTTCCAGCCAGGCTCTGCCATGTGTCTCACATGCTCCTGCCTCTGTCCCATCCCCCCCCCCCATCTTCTACCGCCCTGGTCTGCATCTGGTGCTCCCTCTGCTCCGGCCTGGGCACTTGGCTGGGCTGAGTTTATATCGGTGAGAAGTGGCGTTGGCATGGGCGCGTGTCTGTAAGTCTTCCCACATCTGTTTACTGGTGACTCTCCGGTTGTGTCCTGTCCACCCTTCCAGCAGGGAAGCCAGGACTCGGGTACTATCACCCATTATGGGCTGTGACCTCTGTGTACCACAGGTGTTATGAGACAGCTCAGCCTGCAGGGCTGAGCAGGTGGCATGGCTTGGAGGGAAAGGACTGCCCAGAGGGAAGGGGGCTGCGTTTCTGGAGACGACTTTTTTTTGAAAATTTTATTTGCATTTATTTTATGCTTAATTTATTCCTGTGCCATAAATTTTTGTTTCTTCAGTTTCTTCTGGGATATGCTTTTCTTCTGTTCAACTCCGTCCTCTGGTTTAGGAATAGTTTGTTGCTTTTCAGCAAGAATTGTCTCAATATGGCAGGGGGAGCTCATGGCCAGGTTAATCCGGCCATGGGTTCTGTAAGTATGGCAGCACATCTTGGGTGCTTTGTTCACCTGGATATGTTCAATAACCAGAGAATCTACCTTTAAACCCTTAAGTTCAGCATTACTCTGTGCATTTTTAAGCATGTGCAGCAAAAATACAGCACCTTTTTTGGCCACCGACCCTGTGTCCAGCCCCACTGTTTGGCCTGGGCACACCTACCAACTCCACCATTGTAACGTCGGAATGGCACACACTGCTTCTTTAATGTGACATTCTTCTGATACTTGGTGGCCTTTCAGATATGCATAACCTTGATGGTGTGGGTAATTTCGTGCACATTCTTAAGGTAAACATGAGGATTTGAGCCTCTTCATGTGTATGATTTTGTGGGGGTTTCTGGGTCAAGAGAGTAATGAACCATTTTCACGGGTCACCTCAGGCTGCTCACAGGAAGAGAGAGAGCTGGAGACGGGATATTAACACCACCATCATCTCATGATAATCGTCACAAGCCCCACCATGTGCCCGTTTCACACATTCCCACTTGCTATCCTCAGGGGCTCTAGGAAGGGCTGCACACAGGTCCTCAGCATGCCTTGGTGCCTCACGGGGCCATTGCTACTCCTATTTTTCAGACTGAAAGATTCAGAGAGGTATATTTGCTGCAGGTGATGCAGCTCACAGGTGGTGGGGCCAAGACTCGACTGTGAACCCTTCTGGCTCCCACTCCCCTGCCTTTAACTGCTGTGGCACTTAGCCAGTCACCTGATCCCACCCCTGCCCACCACGGTGATATCTAGACACTACAGATCTGACCTCCATCACTGTCTATTCCATCGCTGCACGGACCTGATTGCCAGCTATGGCCCATAGACAGCCTTCATGTGCCCACGGGGCTGCAAAGGCCATGCGCACTCTCACAGCCTGGCCAGCCCCCCAGAGGGTGGGTCCCTGTCATCTTAAATCCATTTGCCAGGAAACCCTGAGCCCTGCCAGCCAATAGAATGACCACCCTCGATGCTGTTAGTGAGACCTAAATGAATTCAGCTTTTCAGGGGGGGAAATTTGGCAAAAACTAGCAAAACTTTTTAAAGTCACACTCAGTGATGCAGCCATTCCCTTTGCCAAATTCCCATGGGCACAGGACACACACACAGGATGCTCCTCCATGCACACACGTGTCTCCACAGCCATTCACAACCACCATCTGAGAGTGTGACGGCATACACCACAGACTTTCGGGGGAGTGGCAGCTGAGGAACTCCCCGGGAGGGGAGCAGCCCTGGAAGTTTTTGTGCAACCACGGGGTCTAGAGGCAGTGGTGGAAATGAATGAGGCGCACTTCCACAGACCCGCTGGAAGGGCTCCAAGACATATGGTCAGCAGAGAGCGGCGAGCTGCACACACTCTGTGAGGTGTGTATATAAAACGCCCACAACAAATCCACATGATACATGTGCGTAAATAAACGCCAGGAAAGTGGCTATAATGATACATGCCCCATTGTAAACAGTAGTCCCCCCAGGGAAAGGCTAGGTTTCAGAGGCTGGAGGAAAGGAGAATCCTCTGTTCACTCTATGTGCTTGTGTATTTTTTTCTAATGAAAATCTGTTCATGATTCACTTGCTCAACAGTAAAACAAAGTCAAACCCAGGCTTAGGTGGCTCAGGCAGAGACAAGCCTTCCACTGTGGGCCATATGGTGGCAGAGTAGATGGCCCAGTGCCAGCTCGAGTGATTGGGAGATCCCTGTGGTGTTCCCAGGAACGCCATGTGTGTTGCTCCTCAGGGCCTAACATCCCTGCAGGGAGCTGTATCAGCTCCCCTCCATTGCCATAGCCATCTGAGGTTTCACTGGGCTAGTCCAAATAAGTCTCAGCGACCTCAGAAGGCCCATTTTGGTGGCAGAGGTAATCTGGGAGTATATAATTCAATGAAGAGAAAAGGAAGGAGATCTCAGAGAGAATTAGGATTGGTAGAATCTCCAACAGGAAAGAGAGGGGCAGGTGTACAGGGGGAAAGGGTTTGCCACCCTCAGGGAGCCCTCACCTGAGTCCCCAGTTTATAAGGCTTAATGCACATTGACTGTGTAAGTCAATGGGGTGTAGGTCAATAACTGAATACACAGAAGCTATGCAAATCCAGCAGACCACGCAGGATTGTGTGGGATGGTTGTCTCGGGGCTGGGGCAATTTCTCAGCAGAGGAGCCAGTCAAATAGATCTTCCCCACCTCGGACTGTGGCAAGGCCACAGCAGACAGTCTATGGAGAGATCCTAACCATCTGTGGCACGAGCAAGCGTGAGGCAGGGTGCTGTTTGAGCATTTATGGGTCACGGCTAACTCCTAGACAGGCCAGGGAAGCTTTTAATAACGGCCTCAACTCCAACACTAGGCAGCCTACCTTTTGGAAGTCTTCCAGTCTAGCACATGAATCTCCCCTTCCTTTCCAAAAAACAGGGTGCTCAGCTCCTAATCTGAAATCCTTGTGGTAGCCTGTGTTCCAGAAGTGAGAACTCTTTGGGTTGAGACGTGTATGGAACCACATCAACCCCGAACAAGGCCTGGGCAACAATGTATGCAAGGCCCCACATGGAATATGCATATCAAGGCAGACAAATAAATGCAATAAATAACTATAAGTCAGTGTAGCACAGACTTTCCAGCCAAATGGAAAGCTTTGGTTCTCAAGGATTTGGGAATTTTGGAATTATAGATTAAGGATGCTGGGTCTGCTTTGTTATGATCTCTGATTATTGTTTCACTCCCCAAAGTAGGCTTCACTGTGCTGCAACTGCTCCAAAGACTATTTTCCTATCATCTTATGGGATTAGAAAGGGATGCTCAGAGAAATATGATTTGCCTAAAGCCAGACAGCCAGAGAGTGTCAGGACCAAGATTAGGATCTAGGACCCGAAATTTCTTGGCAATGAAGCAAGAATAGGGTGCAGCGATAGGTGGAGCAGAAGGCTTTCAGTTTTCCCTACTCACACCCCATGCAACCCACAGCAGGTTTGAACCCCATGGACCAAGGCCAGCAGGCACAGCACACGTGTGATGCCTATAGCCTGCACACAGAGCTCTGAGGTTTTCTGCACACTGTGAATTTCCAGGGATGACAGTAATGAAGCTGTAGCAGAGAAGAATTTTCACCCTGTCCATGTGTTTTCACTTCAGCCATACAACGAAAAGATTTCCTGGCATCTGGGTTCAATTGCAGGCACATGGAATGCTGGTGGCAGTGGGAGGGGAAGAGAAGGAGGAAGAGGAGGGGGAGGAGGAGGAAGAGGACCCTAAGCGAAGGCTGGCCTCTCTGCCCTGCTGTAGACATGCCCAAAGCTACAGCACGCCCTCTCCCTCTCTGGTCACTGCAACTAAGACCAGGAGGAAAGTGGCTCAACCCTGGGCCAGCCAGATGCTGTGGATAACTGGGATGTTGGGGGTGTAAGTCAATAACTGAATACACAGAAGCTATGCAAATCCAGCAGACCATGCAGGATTGTGTGGGATGGTCGTCTCAGGGCTGGGACAATTTCTCAGCAGAGGCAACTGAATCCTGACGGGAAGTCTTCTAGGTAGGTGGAATCATCTGTGGAACGAATGAACCTTGACTGTGATACTTGAGCCTCAGGCGAGTTGTGGTGGTCTCTCTTTGAGGGCTGGGCTTGGCCAGATATGTGCTCTCCTGGGAAACTAAAAGGCTGAAGTGCTAAGTTTGGATTAAAGCTGAGGTTGGAGGATCCCAAGTTGAAACCCAGTTGGGCAATTTAGTGACTTACAAGACCCTGCCTTGATATAAAAGTATAGAAGGGCTGAGGCTATCCCTCAATGCAAAGGCCTTGAATTTGATCCTCAGCATTACCAAAAATAAAAACAAAACAAAACTACAAAGACTGGCCCTGTCTCAGAGGGCAATAGAGCCTATATTCTGTGCTACCCTTTCCCCTACACAACACAGCATGAACCTGCTCCACAGCTCTTAGGGTTAAGCCCAGAGGATTCTGGGAAAATGTCTCACTTGTCTTGTTGTACCAACTGCAGGTTGGTGACCCTGGGCTGGTATCTTTATCAACTCACAACTTACGATGTACATCCTGAGATGCTACCTCTTAGGGCCACCATCAAGAGCTCTGGCAGTCAGCAGTGGATGGCATGGTGCCTGCATGTATGAGCTCAGCTACATAGGCCTGAGCTCAATACTTGGTTATGTCATGCACTTCTGAGTGACCCTGAAGTCACCTACCTCATTTACTGTGCCCAAGTGTCAAAATGGGAGTGACAGTAGTGGCCACTTAGACATCCATGGGGATTAAATAATTTACTATATGTTCTCTATCAGTAGTTGATATATCACAGAAGCCAGAGTGGAAGAGCCATAAGAAATCAATAGCAAAAACAACAACAACAACAAAAAAAAAACCTCAGTAGCCACCTCTTATGTCCTGCAGATGGCTCCTGAGACCAGACAAGAGGAGCAGAACCTGTCGTGATAGTGGTCATGATGGGGCCTTGTCCTACCCAGCCTGCCTATGCATCCTCCCCACTACCCTCCGTCAGGAGCCTGGTAGAGCTATGTTTCCCAGGGAAGCCATAATAGTGATATGAAAGTGTGGCACCTACCTCACTTCCCTGAGAAAGTTGCACCACTTCTGAAAGCATCTGCAGGTGTGCAGATACTGTGTATAAATTGAAAAGTCTAGAAAATAAGCTTGATTCCCTATAAAGCAAATACTCAGGCTCCGCATTCTTTTGGCATGGTGAATATTTTCCCACTGCATGCCAGTTGTAAGACAGATAGACAGACAGACAAAGTACAAGTAAATAAATAAATGAGAGATATAGGTAGGTAGCAGACATAGGCTGGTAGGTAGGTTGTTAGGTAGATAAATGGATAGGTAGATAGATAGATGGATAGATAGACAGATGGATAGGTAGATAGATGGATAGGTAAATAGACAGACAAAGTATAAGTAAACAAATAAATGAGAGCCATAGGTAGGCAGCAGACATAGGCTGGTAGGTAGGTTGTTAGGTAGATAGATGGATAGGTAGATAAATGGATAGGTAGATAGATGAATAGGTAGATAGATGGGTAGGTAGATGGATGGATAGGTATAGATGGATAGGTAGATAGAAGGATAGGTAGATAGATGGATAGGTAGACAGACAGACAGACTGACAGACAGACAGATAGACAGGGCATGAGTGCAAACTTGATTGTCTTGGGAGCTACGCAGGAGACAGGTAAGGTACACTTCAGAGTGAGTCTGGGCCCCATGGGGAGCTGTGACCTTGGATTAAATTCTGGCTCTTTGCTACCTCCTTTCTGGTGTTGTTCTTTGCACTGCTTCTTGGTTACTGTGAACTGTACTTCTCTGCCCCACCACCCATTTCTACCACACTGCTTTTACAGTACAGCCAGCCAGGCATGGACTGAATCCCTGGAAACCATGAGCCTAATCACGCCTGTTCTCCTTGGTGGTCATTATGTCTCAGCAATGTGAAACCTGACATAGACAGAGAAACAGGTGGACAGGACAGATGATGGGACTACGGCTAGGTAAGTAGGTAAGTGGCTGCTGTAGACTGATGATACATCAGATGGTATACAGTGATAGCATTCCAGCATTATAGCAAATAACTGAGATAATCACCTTATAAAGAGAAAAGTTTCATTTTGGCTTTTTTTTTTTTTTTTCAGCTTTCAGTCCAAGATCAGTTGACCCCATTGCTTTAGGTCTATGATGAGGCAAACACCCAGCAAAGCAAAACAGCTAAGTAACTTCCTGGCTGGGAAACAAGGAGGGAGGAAGAAGGGATGGAATTCTGCAGCCCCTTTCAGAGGTGTGCTCCCTGAGATCTGAAGACTTCTCACAAGGCTCCACCTCCTAAAGGTTCCACTGCCTCCTGATGGCGCCATGGATGAGGACCAAGCCTTTAACACATGGGCCTTGGGGCCTAATTAACCACTCAGAGCATATGATGGGTGGAGGGACAGCTGGATGGATGCAGGGGAGGTGGACTGGAAACCTTCCGATAGCATGCAGAGTTGATCCAGATGTGCAAGTTCCAAGCATGGCTTAGGAGCTGCAAGCTAGGGTGTGGGCTGTGGATTACATTCGGTATCACTAGGACAAGGGGGCAGGAAAGAGGAACACAGCATGCTGGGCTAGGCAGAAGTACATCAGAGGGACAGGAAGGCCTTTGTAAGCCTTGCCCCCAAGGCCTGCTTTGACCTTGAAGTCCTGATATCAGGCTCAGTTCTGTCTGGGGACAGAGCATGCATATTTGGAAATGAAGTTGCGCCAGTGTCAGGGAGACATGTGCTGAAGCAGTGTGTGCCTCTGCTCCTGGGTCCCATGATCGGAGGGAAGCTGAGGCATCAGTGAGCCAGCCCCATGGAGCCCTGAGGGCATGGAGGGTGCCACCTCCAGGAGTGGGCCACCTCCAACTGAGTGGCCCGTTCTGTGCAGATTCATTTGGGGCTTCCATGCCCCTAGAAATGATTCCCTGTAGCTAGGAAAGGACAAATGAGCTCATGATGATGAAGTCAGAGGTGACACACAGTGACTGAGGTGAAGCTATCACCCACCCTGAACATCAAGGGAAAATGACTGCTTCGCATTAGCTTCTGGTGAGCCAGGAAGAAGAGATTATGCAGAGTCAGGAAGGACCCACAGGCAAGAGGCCTCTGAGGACATGACCACAGTGAACAAAGGTGAGGCTGAGTGAAAGTGTCCCGAGAAATCTGGCGCCTGGGCTGTGGGAACAAGAAATCATACTTGCATCAAGTGGATCAGAGACAAGCGAGCGTGAAGACCAGCTCACCTGAGCCCAGGAGCAGCCCACAGAAGGACTTGGCTGCCCTCCACTGTTCAAGGCCTTTTCGCACAGCTGGCCAATGTCCTTCCTCCATGTTTTGGGCATTTTACACAAAATGGGCTCCCAGGAGCTGGAACTTTCTGAAAGTAGAAAGCAGAGAGCTAGGTACTAGCAGATACTCAGCAAACATCTGACTCATGCAAGCGAGGAAGGATGAATGAGGCGCTGAAGCAAAGGCCCCCGACAAGGGGGTTCCACCAAGCTGGGCACTTGGCACAGATCTCCGGCCTTCCAGGCCTGGGCAAAGTTCGCCCCTTAAATGGGAGCCAGCTCCTAGTGTCCTCCTGCCTCTTTCCTGGCACTGCCTGGCTCCTCAGACCAGCAAGTCCTTCTCTAGATCCAAAAATTTCTTAGAGCTGACCAATATATTGTCACCTCTGTACTCCATTGCAGGTTTGGCCCAAATCCAGAACATTCTGCTTCCTTCTTAGGTCTTTTTTTAGACAGAGAAAATGGACTGAATACCTCCCTTAAACTCAACCTGAGACTTGATCTACAATTAAGTCAAGACCCCTAAACTCTTGTTCACTGTAGCTGGAAAAATCTTAGCTGTCCTCACAGGAGGACATGTTTCTAACTGAGAAAAATAATTTCCATCTTCATGAGCCATATAGCACCTTCCCAGTGCATCCAGACCACACGCCTCAGGGACCTGAGCCAAGGGGTGGCCCGGCCAAGGACACACCCCTTCTGCCTAGTGGAAACAGAAAGAGGGTGAGGGGAGAAGATGGGATAGTTGGGGGCAACCGAGCCAGGTAGGGTGGGCCAAGAGAGACAGGAGAAGCAAATGTAGTCCAAACTAGCAAGTATCAAATAACATGACCAAAGCTGCCTGCCTTTGGTCCCTTTTCCTGTGAGCCAGTCTGCTGGTCACCACAAGGCTCTTTTCCAGAGGATAGGGTTTCCTGTTCTGGGCTTCCTGTTTATGAACGGAAGAAACACAGCAAGCAGAACTGTGATTTATTCATTATCCACCCAGAAATTGTTTCTAAAGGTAGCACCTAGAGCTATATCTTCCAGAATATTCCATGAGGCTTTTTTCCCTGACTGCTCCCAGCAGCTACACCTTCCGTGAGTGCTCCTTATCTGCAGTGGGCCCCTCCTCCACCTGTTCTTCAGGGACTGCTGTTGGACTACTGAAGCTCGGCTTCCACCTGACTCCAGAGAGGACTGTGTTAACTTTCTTGTTGTTGTGACAAAATACCCAACACCCAAAGCTAAAGGAGGGAAAGCTTATTTGTCCTGCAATATATAGAGGTTTCAGTCCATAACTGGTTGGTTCCAAGGCAGGGTGACACATGGCAGAGGGGCAACGGTTTGTGGCAGGGAGAAGATTGTAAAAACAACAAGGGATCTTCGCAGCATGTTTCTGCGCCTTCTATCTCATCCAGACTACTCAGGGCAAGTGGTACTCACACCATTAATCCTCAGGCCCTGGAACCATACCTCAGTCCCAGCATCAGCCCCACCTACGGCTGCCCCAGGCCTTAGGGGACATCTGGACACAACGCATAACAATGACCTTGGGTCTCCCTATTGACTCAACAGCCACCACTGTGCCCTGAAGTGTGACTAGTGCTCCATGCAATGCAGCCATGCCTGCCACTGTATGAAACAGAGGGGAAAGGTTCATGAGCTCTTGTGTTCTGCTCGATTAAGCCATCCCTGGGTGTCTTAACACTACGGGCCAAACACAAAAACATGCTTGTAATCACCCTTGTTTATGCCTGGTAACTTATTTTCAATATTGCCATTATTACACTGGAAAATATTTTCCTCTTAATATACAATTTAGTTTTTTGGAGAGCAATGTCATTTCATGACATCTTGGAGTAAAAAAATTCCCTCCAGAGGAATCCATCTCTAATTTAACAATTAAAGTCAATAAAAAAAATTAGGACTCAATGTGCAGGGTCCGCTGTGAGAGCTGGTCCCCCTCCCGGCTCTCACATCTGTGGCCATCTCCCTCCACCCCATGCATTCTCCAAGGTCTTTGGCATTCAGGGCCATTTCCAATTGCTCTCTGTAGCTCTGACAGACAACCGTGAAATCGTGAACTTACCTCCCGGGAGAGAAACAGACTGGGCAGGGCCTCAGAGCTCACGGTGCTTTAAAGGCAACCAGATCCCCAAAACACAGGCACCCGGGAGCCTGGCGCCATCAGCTCTGAGGTGAAAAGAGGCTGGCAACTCATTCGTGCTTAAATAACGCTCCATTTTCTAGAATGATCCTCATTCCATTCTCTTTTGTAGGTTCTGCAGGAGGAGAAATTCCCTCAGTCCCCGTTCCAGGGTTTTGTGGCTCCTTATGCAACCCACTAAGCTCTCACAGGTTTAGTTCATGGTGGAGTCACCAGGCTCAATCAAAGCAAAAACAAGATAACAAGGCACCCAGTTGATTTTACTTTTAGATAAACAATAAACATTTTTAGCATAACTATATCTTTTACAGTATTACTCAAATTTTAAAAGAATTTGTTTATCTCTGATTTGAATGAATCTTGAATTTTATCTGGCAATGCTACCCGGGACGATGTCTCAAGCCAGTGCTGACCAGACTGTGGGCGTTGAACCCAAGCCCGTATTAGGCCTGGCTTTGAAGCACTGACTTCCCCTGTAACTCGAGTGCTCCCCTAGGTAGGGGCACAGTCCATCCTGGCTCCGTGGGATGAAGTCCACTTGAAGGCCATGTCCAATGGCTGACGGCCATTGCTGTCAGCAGATGATGGGAGTGGTGTCCAGCCAATCAGGTTGTCCCAACAGCCAGAGGGGAATACAAGGTTCCTCTTACCTGCACTAGTGAGGAAATGCCACATGAGCTGTGTTGACAGGTCTTCAGAAGCCAGAGCAGAGGCTGCCAAGGTGGGCGAAACAGGAAGCAGCACTCAAGGGATGGATTCCAAGTAAGGAGGGAGAGGAATGGTGGGGCAGTTCTGTGGCAGAGCCCACATTTAGGTAGCTTGTGTGTGGAAGGAGTGTCCAAGGCGAAGTGTACAACCTGCATGGCTGCCAGGTTTCAAGAGGGCTGGCTGCAGTCCTGGCAGGCTTCCAGGAGGAGGCATGAATCAAAAAGACAGGACGGGATAGAGATTGGGACCTGCACTTAGGAAATCAATACCCAAACCAACGGTAGTCAATAAATGACCGGCTTCTTTCCATTTTGTGCAGGAAGGGGTTATGGGAGAAGAGAGACTGGGCTTTCTCCAGCCAGTGAGCAGAGGTATAGGTAAGGGCCAAGTGTAGAGGGAGCTACAGGAAAGGCATGGGGCTGACAGCAGAGTACAAGGGGCCTGAGAGGGAAATGTATGGACTTGGGGATAATGCTTCATATATTTTGGCCCCTGCATCAGCCAGGATTCTTAGCTGCCAGTGGAAGAAACTCAAGTCAAGTTGGCTTAACCTGTGAGGAGAAATCACTGGCTGTTGGAGACTGAAAAGGCTGGGAAAGCTTGCTTCAGTCTGGCTGCCTGGAGAGGCTCCAGCAATGTCAATGAGATACCGGTGCTGCTGGCTTCTGTCTTTTCTTTGGTGTGTTGACTCCTCTCTTACTCCTACCTGAAGGTCTGGTGCTGGTACCAGCCCAGAAAGTCTGGCGGGAGGGCTGCTAGTGGTCCACAGCTTTTGAGTCAGACTTGTTTTATGAGTTCTTTATAGAGCCATCACTGGGCCAGAAGAGTAGAATTACTGATTTGCTAAGCCTGTACTAAGTGTTCAACTGGGGTGAGGTGCAGCCATTCATAGCCTCTGCCATTGAGAGAAGTGGATCCTTGGAGGAATGCTGGATACCGCTAGGAATGCTGGGTACTACTAGGAATGCTGGGTACAGCTAGGACACTGCTTACTGCTAGGAATGGTACAGCTGGAAATCCCAGGTACAGCTAAGAATTCTGGGTATCTTCAGGACTGGTACAGATATTTAGGACTCCTGGATATGCTAAGAATCCTGGATATAGATAGAAGAAAGGAAAGAAGAGCTCAGACAGAAACAGCTAATGTTCATGGATGCAAGCTTTCTCTTTTTCTTCTGACCATATTGTAGATTTAACCTAGGGTTCTGTACCTCTGAGTACTCCTAGCCCATTTTTTTTTTTTTTTTTTTTTATTCTGAGACAAAGTTTCATCAAATTGCCCAGGCTAGCCTCACACTTGCTGTCTTCTTGCCCTGCCTCCTGAGTATCTGCATTCACAGCTGTGTGCCACTGTGTCCAGCTAAGACAATGAAAATTTACATAAATGATCTCTAACCTTTTGGTACCAGTGACTAGTTTCATGGAAGACAACTTTGGCATGGACTGAGATGGGGAGAGAGGGTGGTTTTGAGATGATTCAAGCATCTTATATTTACCATGAACTTTATTTCTATTGCTATTACATTATAATATGTAGTGAAATAATTATACAACTCAGCAGAGAACCAGTAGGAGCCCTGAGCCTGTTTTCTTGCAATCAGAAAGTGCTGCCTGGGGGTGATGGGAGACAGGGAAACCTGAAGTGTGTTGCTTCACCCAGTCTACTCTGTAATCTCGTTTTCATTGCTACCGCTGCAGAGAGACCTGTTTCAGAAAGACAGTTGCTGGACAGGGAAGCAGGCTCCTCAGGCTTTTGTGGTAATCCCAGGATGTTTTACCTTGGCTTTAATTCAGAATGTATGGGCTCTGAAGTTGTCCTGAACATACTTTAAGCCAACCATCATTTAGAATCTCGAGCAGTTGGCCCTCTTCTAGCATGCATGAAATCCTTCACCTGGTCTATCCACATACGAATTACAGATCCCTCCCTCCCGAGTGCAAGAAAATCATGTTCAGACTCTTTTGAAAGCTGAGATAAGCCGGGTGTAACGGCGCACGCCTGTAATCCCAGCACTCGGGAGGCCAAGGCAGGAGGATCGGTGCGAGTTAGAGACCAGCCTGGGCTACGAAAGTGAGCTCAAGGCCAGCCTCAACTGCATAGTGAGACCCTGTCTCAAAAAGACAAAAAAAAAAAAAAAAAAAAAAAAAAAAAAAAAAAAAAAAAAAAGATAGCTGAGATAGGTGATCACGCATGCATCATGGGGTCGGGGACTGGTCGAGTTCTGCTAATGTTTGAACAGGCCACAAATCCTGATATTCACCTATCATGCATCTATTTGATCTGCTGACTTTTTCTCTTCAGGTGACAGATTGGGTTTGTTGAGCAGATTGAAGGTGTCACATGAGTAAGCAAGTTTTAGAGTCCATTCTGTGTCTCTGAAAAAGGCTGCTAGGAAGACTTTTTCTAAAAGAACTCTCTGAAGCAGCTCTCATAACTCAAAAATTCCGACCAGTGATCTACTGTTAGAAAGCCATCTCGCTGCTGTGTAAGAGAATGCATGCCTCTGTCCATCCCCTCACAGAGGAGTGTAAGCAGACCTGAGCTAAGGGCATGCACCTTAGTGTGGTTCAGAGTCTTGATTTCATTTCGTAAAACGCTGCTCAGGTAGCATTTCTTGGAGAGCGGTACACAGACTCACATTCAGAAGTGATCGTTTGACCCAAGTAGCAAAATCCAAATGCACTCCGTTGCAGCAGTCGCTCTTCTACACATACACAACACAAAGTGACTGCTTGGTTTTTCCCTATGCAATTATTTAAAGGTTCGAATAGCTCTGCAACTGTGACATTGGCCACAAAAGTACATGTAACAGATTCTCCTACATGTTCTCCGGAAAAACTCAGGGCACATAAGAAGGATTGTTGCTGTGTTGTTGTCACTGGGAGATTTGTCAACCTGGATTTCATATACAAGGGCTCACAATCCTATCTAACAACCGAACCTCAATGTCTTCTATTTCATCAGTTCATCTAGTGCCAGAAGAGAGAAGAACCCATGCCACCTTGTGCACTGCAGCTTATCCTGCAAGCTCAAGACAAATGTCTTCATCAGCAGGCAAGATCAGCCCTTCGCCAATAGCAAAGGGCTTCTGATCTTTCACAATGCAGACACCAAGAAGGCTGCTCTCGGTGCTGACGCGCTTGACGACGTGGTGGCTGTCTTAGTCATTCTTAGTTGCTCCTCTTATTGCTGAACCCAAACACCTGACACCCAAAGCTAAAGGAAGAAAGGTTTACTGCTGCTCTCAGTGTGTAGAGGTTTCAGTCCACAGTTGCTGGCTCCAAGACGGGGTGGAGGGGCAGAGAGGCAGCACAGAGGAGAAACAGTTCCCAGCAGGCAGAAGGCACCAGAGCAGTGAAGTGACAGAGCAGCAGCAGCAGCAGCTGCCCTGCCTTCCTTCTATTTTATAGTCATCCAGGCACCCCCTCTTGGTTGGTGCCACCCACCCACTCCTAGGGTGGACATTCCCATTAGCACACCAAGAGCTAGGCCCAACCAATCAGTGGACTAATTTGGTGACCACACAACCAATCAGTGGACTAATTTGGTGACCACACACCCTTAATCCTAGCATCACATGCTCGATCCAGCTACCTCTGAAAGTCCCATGTGTGGCTGCATGAGCCTGGGGAAGGGGGGTGTGGTCACCCAGAAACAAGCCACAGAAGTGGTCTTCAGTAATTGCTTCTGTTCTTTGTGTTCATATTTTTCTTTCTTTTAAAAAACTCCCGTTCTTTTTCTCCCTGGCTGTCTGAGGATCCGTTGCCATCATGAATGACACGGTAACTATCCAAACCCGGAAGTTCATGACTGACTGGCTTCTTCAAAGGGCACAAATGGTCACTGATGTCCTTTACCCTGGGAAAGCAACAGTACCTGGGACAGAAATTGGGGGAAAACTCACCAAGATGTACAAGACCACACCGCATGTCATTTTTGCCTTTGGACTCAGAGCTCATTTTGGTAGTGGCAAGACGACTGGCTTTTGCATGACTTGATTCCCTGAATTATGCAAAAAAAAAAAAAAAGAAAGAAAATGAGCCCAAACATAGACCCGCAAGACACAGCCTGTACGAGAAGAAAGACCGCAAGGAAGTCCAGAGACTTGTTTTTACTACAGAGTGCTCAGTGCCCGTGTGGTACAGCATTATAGAAGTTTTCGTAGCCTTGTGGGATTTCTGGTCACCCCACAGTATGCACAGTGATCTCGAATGGCAATCGTCTGTTACAAGGAGCCCATGATTTAAGTAGAACTCTTGATATTTTATTTTAAATTCAGTTTTCTTGTCATTAGCAGATTTAGAGTCTCCAGCTGTCTCATCCCTGGGCCTTTCCTCCTTCTCAAAGCCGCTCCCCAGGGTGTTCGCTTTCATTCTTTTTGGTTAGCTTAGCACGTAGGCTTCCCAAACTGTGATTGAGAAGTGTACGGTGTGTGAAAGAGGTGCAGATGGCGGGGAGAATTCGCACAATCACATGCCACACGTGGACTAAAATAAGGATTGGATTCTGACTTGATGAAGAACACCCGCTTGCTTGCCACTATAAAGCCTGCCGCCACCAGCTGCTGTGTCAGTCAGCGTCACTTGCCTCTCACTGGTAGGGTTTGTTTTATGCTTTTTTAAGCAGGGACTCACTGTGCAGTTCAGGTTGGCTCTGTGCTCACTTTTGTAGCCCGGGCTGGTCTCAAGCTCACAGAGAGCCTCCTGTCTCAACCTCCCAAGTGCTCAGACTTTAGGCGTGCACCACCACGCCCAGTCCTCGGTCTGCACGGTGGGCACTTGGGAATCCAGGACCAACATAGTGTGCCCAGGGCTCCTGGGCTGTGACCATATGGCATGTGGGACAGGGGATTGAACTCGGGTCCTTGTGTTTGCCAGGTAGATGTCTCCGAGCTACTTTCCAGCCCCACTGCTAAGGTTTTGATATAATCTGAAATCCATTGATTCATTATGGTTTCTGCACAGCCACCTGCTCTGCAAAGATTTGGCATTCCAGTCATCAAAGCTAGCTTTTATCCACCCATCCCTGAAGATTCCCAACTTTTTCTGCACCTGCAGCTTGGACTACTGTTCGGTGCATGGAGGGGCAGAGGGGTGCTGAAGAGCTGATCCTGCCTGGCACAGATGCACTCACTCCTGGAGGACATCCCAATGCTGCAGCTGCCCAGAGAACTGGTGCTCTGAGTCAACTCGTGCACTTCCCTTCCTGGGCCTCTATTTCTTAGTCTGTACAATGGGAATATTGAAGATGGTGGCAGTGAGTGCAGGCCTCTCTCTACACCCAGTCCTCCTTGGGCCGGCCACATGCCAATGGCCAGAGACTACAGGTCCCCTGTGCTCTGCCACTGCCCCTCATCTGCCCACTGGTAAGGCTAGAATGCCATGGACCCCATCCCACTCCACACAGTGCCTTATCAGTGGCTTTGACAGGTAGATAATCAAGGAGGGCAGCTGCTGTTTAAAATACAGAGTAGCTGTCTCTGCCTGCACAGTGGTGAGCTCCAGCTCCTTGCCAGGTGTCCAGGGCCCAGGCCCTCTCGCCCTTCCTGGTTGAGCTTTCTGTAGCCCTAGGCCTCTGCTTATAGCTCGAGGCTACTTGGGGGCTGGATGAGACCTGGGCATGTGAAGCTGGCTGCTGAGAGAACTTTGAATAACTGAGTCTGAGTAGCACAATGATGGGAGAACACAGCCTCCATGTTAAAAATTAAAGAATTGCAGGCAAAACAAAAAACCCCTTGAGGGCCCACCTGAGCTGGTTCCCCGTCCCTAGCCTTCTCACTTCTGCCCACACCCCTGATGGCTCCCTGTGTGCGTGGGCGCAGACCTCGGCAGTGGTGCACACATGGAGCACTTCCTTTCCATGTAGGCTGTGTCTGCCATGGATGGTTTTTTTTTTTTTTTTTTAATTTTTTTTTTTTTTTTTTTTTTTTTTTTTTTTTTTTTTTTTTTTTTTTTTTTTTTTTTTTTTTTTCTTGTTTCAGAACTTTTGTTTATTTATTTATTTTCATGGCCGGCTCAGCCTGCCCTGATGGCAGGGCTGGCGCAGTATGTGGTGCCGGGGATCGAACCGCGGTCCCGCAGCCACCTCCTAAGCAGGCGCTTTAGACCACTGAGCCATCCCGCCGGGCCCCTGCCATGGATGTTGACACTCCTCACACGCTCCTCCCAAGCCAGGGGCCCCTTGCCTTCCGTAATGGCAGAGACTGACACTCAGGGGAAGCCCAAAATCTTTCAGCATCAGGCAGAGAAGATTTCTCCCCTAAATCTGAGAGAATGAACTGCTTAAGCAACTCTTTTTCTTTTTTTTCTTTTTTTTTTTTGTATTTTAAGGAAGATTTTATAGCAGCAGTTCTCAACCTGTGGGTCGCGACCCCGGTGGGGGTTAAACGACCAAAACACGGGGGTTGCCTAAAGCCATCGGAAAATACATAATGCATATCAGGTATTTACACTCCAAATCATAACTGTAGCAAAATTACAGTTTTGAAGTAGCCACCAAAATGTTTTGGTTTGGGGTCACCGCAACATGAGGAACTGTACTGTGGGGTCACGGCATTAGAAAGGTTGAGAACCACTGTTCTACAGGGTGTTCAGGGTCTCACTACTAGGTCAGACTCCTAGTGATCTGCCTGTGTACAGCCTCCCAAGAGTTGGGATTTTTCTTTTTTAAGGAAGGCTTTACAGGGTGTTCAGGGTCTCACTACTAGATTAGACTTGTACCATTTCACCTGTTTACAACCTCCCAAGAGCTGTGATTATAGGTGCTCACCACCATGCCCAGTCTCAATTGCCCTCTCAGCATGCTCTGGGAGCGGAGCTGGTGTAGCAGGCCTGGGGATCAAACTCCTGCGCCTACTGCAGGTGCTTTAATCTGCTGAGCTATTTGGCTGGCCTTTAAATGTCTCTTAAGAAGCTCTTTTCTTTAATAGAATTGTTAGAGGCCAGCAGATGACCCTGGCTTGGGAATGAGATGTAAGGGGAATTCTGGTGTGGGCTCCCCTTACTAAAGGGAAAGCCACAGCTTTGGGAACAGAAAACCCTCTCACCTTCCTCTTTCTTTCTGCACTAAGTACAAATGTGATGCTTGGAGCTTAGTAGATCTTTCATGGCCATGAGGCAATGAATGAGAAGAGAAAAGGCAGGAGAATGACTGAGAGGTATTAAGCACCTGTCCCAACTCCAACAATTATTTCTTTTTTTAATTAAAAAAAAACATTGATTGATTGATTGATTGATTGATTGATTGATTTGGTGCAGGGTCTCACTATGCAGTTCAGACTCAGTGATTCTCCTGTCTCAGCATCCTCAGTGCTGGGATTACAGGTGTGTGTCACCACCCTTGGTTTCTGTGGCTGGTATAACATGCAGTACTGGGGATCAAACCCGGATCCTTGAGCTTTCCGGGCAGGCGCTTAGACTGCTGAGCTAACCTCCCAGCTGTCCAACAACTATTTCTGAACTAATTATTTGAGAAAAATAATGTTTCTTAATTTAAGCTACTGAGTATTTGATTATTTACAGTGCAAAGGAATCTTGGCCCCAATACTATGTATGTAATTGCTTTTTCCAACTCAAGAGTGATTGCGAGAGCTATCCATGTAAGCACGTGGGATTATCTTTTGACTAGTGAATCACGCTCTATCGTGGAATAGGTCATATTTTTTGGCAGCTATTACCTATGGGGACTATGCAGTTTGCTTTCTATTTTTATTTTACCATCAATTTTCTATAATGTACATGTGCTGGTACTTCTTCAGAGTAGGAATTTAGAGTAGTTTCTTGGAAGTGTAATTACCGAGTCGCAGGCTACGTGCACAGGCATTTTTTAGGTTTAATGGATCACAACTGAGCTGACATAGAACACATCTGCACCCATGGACACCTCCATTCTATTGTGCATGGATCCCAGTCCCAAGCCATCATCTACCTTTCTTTGACTGCTATATGGTTTGAGGTTTTACCAATTTAATGAAAATTATTATTGTGTTGCAATGTCCCAGATGACTGGTGAGTGCGAGTGTGACTGCAATGGGTGCAAACTGTGATATGTCAGCCTGTCTGGAGTAAGAACCACCTGGCCTATTAGGAATGTTCTTCCTACATCTGTGGATGATAGACATGTAGGCTAGCAAATCAAAATAAGATGAGGGTGGTACCAACCGATACGCTGGTAGGTTGGACAGAACGAAAAGGGGAAGAAGAGGACACAAAGCTCTCCAGTGGTCTCCGTTGTCCTTGGATGCTGATCGTCAGATTACTCAGCCTTTCAATGCAGTGACTCCACAGTGAGCTCTCACTGCCACTGGGCCCTCTGGCTCTCCAGTGTGCATTTTGGATTCTCCCCCCTCTGGTCCTGAAGGGGTTTACCTAATAAACCTTTTTGTACAATTACACATATGTGTCATACTCTTTCTGTTCCTCTAGAGAACCCTAACTAATGCAATGCTGATATACCTGTGCTGGCCGTTTGTGATTTGCTTTTGATAATTGCCTGTTCCGAGCGTTTGACCACCTTTCCATTAGATGATCTGTCCTTTTCTTGCTGATGCTTGAGTTCTCCCTATGTGGGGGTGGCGTCTGATCTTTTTCTCTTGTGTACGATTTCTCAGTGTGGTGCTATCGGTAAACCGAGCCCTGCAGCAGCGACTCTGATGATGTCTACAATGTGCCCAGGGACACAAATCACTTAATAAGCAGAGCAAAGAGTTCAGAGCAGCAGAACACTGAATGTCCCTCTGTTTCCATCTGTCCTATTGGCCTCTTGTACTCAGGAATAGCAAGCTGCTTCTCCAGCTCCAGCTCCCTGGCTGGTGCCTCCACCACCTGGTTTGTCTGGGCACTGGCTGGGTGAGGCTGGAGTATGTCTCTCAGAGTCACATGTTGGAGCAGGACGTGCCGCATCACCTTATGAAGGGGGGCTTTGGGGAGATGATTAGGCCGCAGGGGCTCCTTCCCTGAGAAAAACACAGCAGGAAGTCTCCATCTTGGAAACAGTTGCCATGGGACTTCCTGGGCCCCAGAACTGCATGCCACACATTTTTATTTATGAGTTACCCAGGCTGTAATACTTTGTTGTAAAAGCCCTGTGGGACTAAGACAGGCATGAGAGGGGCTAGCATTTCCAGAGATGACCTTGGGTTCTCCACAAGAGGAGGAAGGAGCTCAGGGGGATCATTTTAGGGACCCTCTCTCTTAGTTCACAGGATCTGGTGTGGCCTCGTTGAGGGTGGCTGCTCTATTTGTGCCTCAGCTACCCCTTCAGGGCCACAGGTCCTGCCTCCCTTAGCATCCTCCTCAGAGACCTGGGAGCCTGCCAAGGGCCTTGCATGAGTGTGAGCTTTGTCCTTCACACCATCTTCCTGCCTAACAGTGTCATTACCCAGGTCACGTCCTCAACAAAGGCTCCCACCTTTCCCTCTGCTCTCCCCACCTTCATTCCCACCCTACAGGGCAATCAGCACAACGGCCGGCCGTGGGGAGCCTGGGCCTTGCTCACAAAAGCCACCAGACGTGCATGCCCTCTGGTTGTCTTTGCTCTGCCTCTCTGCTATGACCCAGGGCTGTACATTAGGTCCCCTAAATGGCTTTTCCTCCTTGCCTTGTTCCCATCCTCCCTATCAAGACTAGGGCCAGAGTTTGTCTACTCACAGCAATGGAGACCCTCACTCTGCCTCTCCTTTCTCTCAGCTCTGCTATGAGCCCTTGAGTGGACTGGCTGGTCTCTCTGAATTTCTGCTTTCTGTTCTGAGGAGGCCTCCTCCCCTGGGGTGACCAGATGCCTGAAAAGGGGATGCCTGGAACAGAGGCATGAGGGATGGACTGTTCCTCCTCTTGTCTGCCACACTTCTCCCGTGTAGTGTGAGAGAGCCAGCCTGAGCCCTGGGGCCAGGAGCACCTGTGGTGCCTGCTCCTGCTACCTTCCCTCCTAGGGTGGAGCCTACTCCTGGCCCTTCCCTCCTAGGGTGGAGCCTACTCCTGGCCCTTCCCTCTTAGGGTGGAGCCTACTCTTGGCCCTTCCCTCCTAGGGTGGAGCCTACTCCTGGCCCTTCCC